>JANCMC010027439.1:166495-218481 GCA_024363005.1 Charaxes varanes | reverse complement strand
CAAACAATTGTACTCATTCCAATCTAAGAATGAATATTTGAACAGGAATTATTGCTTTTCCAATTGCGAAAATTATTCTAATGTTAAATAATCATAACTAGTTCATTTACTACATTAATTTTCTACTTATTTTTTAATATTTTATTATTACTAATTGGGGCAGTTGAATCTTTTCTAAATAATATGCATATTACTTGTATTAAAATAATTGTTACAGTGACGTTGTGAACAACATCTTTAAGCAAAGCATCTACGAGCCTTTTGTTCGTCTAGTTGTCCAGGCGTCCATACTCACTTCCTTCCTATTTGCCTCATTGTTATATATTAAAGAAACGAGAATATTATATACTAGCTGTTTCACACGACTTCGTCCATTTAAAATTGCGAGAGCCTTTAAACCTCTTTAATCTGGCCCTAACGAAAAATACTCTCCTAGCGGTTATCTATTACTCTTAACAATTAACTACTTACTTGTCAAATTTCTTCGTTGCACGTCCCGCGGTTTTAGAGATTTCGTGCTAGCTGACCTTTAGCTTTTATAAATATCATAACATTGCAAGTATTATTTAACAAAATCGCATATTTAACTTGTATAGTAACAATTTATATATATAACATTGTAACAACGTTGTCGTTTTTAAACAATTACTCACCACTTCATTCTCGTGACCGTGACCGTGACTGTAATCGTGGCCAGCGGTGTTACTGTGACCGTGATTCTGATGTGACGATCCGGTGAACGAGTTTGGTGGTAAGTAACTGCTGGGTAGTCCTAGCCCTGCAATTTTTAAAGAATGATCATTAAATAGATGACCTAACGTTATTACGGTCTAGTAAAGGTCCGCTTGAATTGCAGAGGATGTGGCTTTGACGTCATCCCCGGAATCCCCACAATCTCTACAATCTCACGAGTAATATCACTCAGTGACATTAATCGGGGCCCACTGTTTAAAGTTCCGCAACACGAAGGAGGTGGATATAAGAAAACCAGTATTAGAATATGTCACCCACCTATAACCCGGTCGCGCTAAGAACTGCTTAAATTAGTAATTGACTGAAATGCCGACCAACCATGCATGCCAACTTATTAGGCTACGACATCCTCACTAAATAGATAGTGATAAGGAAAAATTACTTACTTTTAATGTCCCATAAGATTGATTTAGCTGAAAGCTGCGGGAGGAGGTTTACCCGCAAGCTTTTATAAGCTGCGGTGATTCCTAACCATTAAGTGGGCCGTAAGCTTGTTTACCACCTTTCTTACATTAAGAAAGAACATACGGGTCGAATTGATAACCTCCTCCTTTTTTGAAGTCGGTTAAAAAGCACTGAAATTATATGAAATAGATATAGTAATCAGCTCTCACCTGTTTTGGGAGGTAAATAACTTGTGCTGGGAGTATTGAAGGTGTTTTGGTAATTTGGGTACTGGTACCCTCCCACTGGGGGTTCACAGTGCACCAGCGACAGAAGACTGAGTCCCAAGCCAACCACCTGCAAAAATAAGAACATAAAGTCCTATTGTAAAGAAGAAAAATCTTAATTATTATGTCATTTATAGAAGCCTAGTGGACTAGTTAGTCAGAATAAAAAAAAAATGAAAAAAACAATTTTTTACTTTTTAATTATTTAATAATTTAGAATTAGGCTATTCGGCTTAAAATTATAACTTTATGGTGTCTGAGCTTAAGAAGACTTTAATAAACTGAGTCGCTTTTTTCATTAATAACTAGTGGTAACATTTAATAAGTATTAATATTATTTAGTAAGTTTCGAGGGATTCTTTGTGCCCTAATTAGTTTAGCAAACAGCAGAGTAGTGTATGTGGTTCATTGTAAAATCAGTTATCTAATCTACCAATTAAAGTCCCGTCCAAACCGGTTTATTACCCGGAACAACCAGACAGACAGACAAAAATATTTTGACTTGCGTTTTTGCTATAGGTGTCGTAAGTATATATAGTAAGAAAAAATGCAACGTTACAAACAGAACCTTCAATTTTATTTATATATGTACATGTAACTGAGTACCAATGCACAGAGATAACTGCTGTACAAAAAGAGTCCCAGATTTTCAGAGTCAGAAGAGTCCCAGAGCGTTGCCTGCCTCTTAGAAGTGAGTACCTCTTTTGAAGATCCCTAAGTCATTCTCTCAATTAATCCGGTCCGCGGCATTAGATGTTTTACATCAAAAGAATTCTCCTTTCTCGATTTACAATTGCTATCACGGGGCCAAGATTGGGTAAGCTATTACCAACACACGGCACAATGGTCTGACAATGGCTCCCATGGACGTCGGCAGTGAGTTCCTTGCCCGCGCGGAGTTACTGCGTCATTATATGGAAATGAGTCGCACGGTCTGTCGATATGTACATTACAAAGGTTTGTTTAGCGTTTTTTAAGTTGCAAATGGCAATCAAGTATGCGATCCGCCTGGGGGCTAGCATTTTGGCCTTTAAGGGTCATCCATTACGTCACGCGTTAAAGAAGAGGTAGGAATCTCCAAAGTTTAACATTGTGTGACACCGGACAGAGGGGGGGAGGGGTCGTAAAATTTGTGACGTCACATATTACATTAAAAACATTTGAAAAAAAAGGGACTTTGAAAATGTGACAACCCTTAACTACAACGAAGGGTTAAGAATCGTAAAATTCGTGTGACGGAATTAATGGATGGCCCCTCAGATCCTACTACGATCTGAGGATAGCCCTTTAGAAGCTTGCAAAAAAACTATTTTTTTATATATTTACCCTTAAGTTGTCCATATCTGTATCTGTGTTACGAATCTGTAACAAAGAAACTTAAATATATAAAAAATATAAGAATGTCTCCTTATTACGAAGACGTCTTGCATCAGTGGCACCACAATAAAGGTGTAAATTGTCACGTCTTGAACTAATTGTCTTACGAAATGATTCTGTAACACTAGCCAAGGACTACTCACTAACCAACATTATTTACCCTTAACACAAAAAAGTAGTTTACTGATAAATGTTTAGGTTAAAGAAAAGTGTGTCTGCTCCGACGCACTACTCCAGTTTATTCCTTAGGGGTCATCCATAAATAACGTGACACGAGTTTTTTTTAAATATTTTACCCCCCCCCCCCTCCTCCCTCTTCCCCCTTCCTTGTCACAGACAGTCACATTTTCAAAACCCCCTCCCCCTTGTTGCAACATCCCATATTTTTCAATATTATGCATATAAAAAAATGTACAATTAAAGAAGTTTTTAATTTTGACATGTGAGGTCACAAACACCAAATTCACTGACCGTTGTCACACAATGTTACATTTCGGTGATACCCCTCCCTTTAACGTGTGTGACCCCTTACATAGAGTGTACCTAACGTTTGATTTTACATCGTAAATTTTCCCTGGAATTAAATATTAAAACGAATTTTAAGGAGTAAGCTCAATGGTGGAAAGGACAGATTGACTTGTCGTTGGCTAAACCTTAAGAGATAAATCAAAATAATGTAGTTTTACAGAATTCTATATCTTAAAAACATCTATAAAACAGTCAGTAATGGCATATGTCTATCTCCTAAGTATAAACCACAGTAACCATTTTATATACACAAAAAGCTATTTGAAAGAATACCGTATTAATCTTTATCTTATTAAATACGCTAGATTAATAGGACATGTGAGAGTTACCCTTTACAGGATATCCATCAAAGAAATATCTTAGGAAATATGTGAGATATAAAATGTGCCGGGTAGCGGTCGTTGAAGTAAGCGACCAATAGATGACGCTATATGTTTTGACATTCAATTTCACTAGGAAGAGTAAGCCAACATTTGGGCAAGACAACGTCTGTCAGATTCGTTAGTAGTTCATAAGTAAATGCAATTTACTTATGAAATTATTGTTGTTATAATAAGGTATTAATAAGAAAAGACAATTTACACTTGATATACGCACTCACGTATCCTTTGATTTTTCATAACAGAATAACCTATGAAAGAGGTTTACATACATAACAATTGTATAATTTAATTTTGTTCGCGAATCTTTGTCGTCTGAAATAAGTAAATGATTTGATTTGTGACGAGGTGACGCCATGCCATCAGACGCTTCTACATAACGCATTAGATATTTAACTTCAATAATACATACATTTTATGAAATAGAAATGTGCGTAAACTAAATAGGGACCCATCGTTTTTTAAGAAGCCGCGGTACCTTAAACAGCCACGGAACGCTAATAAAACAAGCACTATTTTTCCCATAGCGAAAGTTCAGATATTCATCTTTAATTGTGATATTGCATAAATACTAGAAAATCTGTATTTATATTACAACGTCTTTAATATACGTATAATAAGATTTCTAAAGGCAGTTTTTTTTAAACGAACAAGCGGTTCTGCTTATAAGTGACTACTGACGCCCTTGATCATTTTCACCAACGAAGAACGACTTGACCGATTTTAAGATCTTTGAATTGTTACATGATATTTGCATATATAAGAAATATTAAAAAATGAAGGAAATGAACGAAAATAAATTTAATTTCCCTATACATTTGCTCTTAGAATGGAAAGGAAAAAAAAGACAAATATAATATTTCTGTATGGACAACGCCATCCCCGATATTATATATGACTGGCAACACTAATAAAGTAATAAAGGGAGTTTTGCGAGTCAGCCAGTTTCATATTAGATTTTTTAATTACCTTAAGCACACAAACTCCAGTTTCTAATTAAGAGCAGATATAAATTCACAAACCTTTTACATACAAGTACACTGTGTATACATTTATTTTTGTTTATATATTTTTTGCACAGAACCGAACCGCTGTGTCCGTGCGACGCTAACTCGGACAACTAACGCACTGTGCCACACTTACGAGAAATGTTGATTTTTATATAGCGGAACGCGGAGGGCGGCATCCATTGTCTTAGTTTCAGATCTTTACCGATGGACGTACTATTATAGATGGTCATTTGGTTTGTTATTATATTATATTCTTATTTAGTCAGATATAGAATTTTTTTATTGGGGCACGTGAGGGCACTCAATGCCCTCAAAGGGGATTTTCGAAAATATCGAAAATTTGAAAAATAATAATAAACAATTTGAAAATTAAATGGGAACCCTGTCCACCCAAAACTTTTAAAAAGACAGACTTAAATTAGTGTGCCCTCAAAATAAAAGAGATAAAGGCTTGGATATAGATAATATATATTTGGAGTACCGAAATCCATAGGCTCGGTCGAACGCTGACCCCCTGAACTATCTTCGTGTCGACTGCAAACGCACATTTTAAAAGCTTTTAAATGCTCAAATTATTCCGAATGTTCTTCAAAAAAAAAAATAAGATTTTAAGGTTCTGAAGTCCTACAAGAAACTCTTATTGTTTCGCTCACAAAGTGCTCCCTACTAGGATTTCTAAACTATTAGATGTAGAGACCTGAAATTCTCCATGTTGATATAACCAGGGCCAGCCTTACTATAGGACGAACGGAGTGGCCGCTCCAGGCGCCGAGTCCCAGGGGCTACACGCTAGGGGCAACTCTTAATATGCGACAATTTTATATATATATATTATGTATAAATATAAACAGCGCAAGTAAGGGGGGCGTCATTATTGTATCTCGCTCCATCCTAAATTGAACTTCGGGTCAACACTGAATAGGATATGCTAATATCTCATTAGAAGAATTATTTAAATCTGACAGTAACTTTTGAACTTATTTATTGAATACCTTTATCGCGTATCCGATACGGAACCCTTCTACATAAGCGTGTCTTGGAAACTGCTTTATCTTATGTTTGTTATCATATTACATGGGCAGATTTAGAAATTTTCAATTCCTTAAAAAAATTCTTAGAATAAACTTTGCGATATGCAAAGAAAAAGAGAGAATATCCTGTCTAAGACAGATGTTGTTTTGTTTTCGAACCGATACGATCTGGGATCCTTCCAGGAAGGCAGGTTATGCCGCAAAGTTCGGCAACGCGTCTGCAAACATTACTCACTTTCTATCACCACCTGCCTCGTATATCCTTTCTTAAAATATATAAAAATATGCTAATTGGGCAACCATCCATACGTTACGTAACACGTTAACAGGGAGTAGGGTATCACGAAAAAGTGATATTATGTGATTAAGGGCAGGGCGGAGCATAAGCTTTATGACGTCACATGTCAAAATTAGAAACATTTGTAAAAAAATTTAAATAATATTTGAAAGTTTTTTTTAAATTTTTCTTTTAATTATTTTTAATACACTCATAAAATAAATAAATATGTTCCGAACATGTGAAAACGGGGGACTTTAAAATCGTATCATTCATGTAACGTAATATTTTACATTACGAGGGACAAACGAGCAGGCTGTTCACCTAACTAGTCACTTTAGTAAACCGTCGCCCATGATCATCCACACAACCAGAAGGCTTCTAGATGCTTTACCGGTCTTTAAAGAGGGGTTTAGGCCACCGGGACTATAATTTATGGATGACCCCTAATTGTTTATGGCTCTTGATCAAGCTGTACATGTTTGTTTACGACAAAACTGGCATAAAAAAGCTTCAAAAATATCAAATTAATCGTTCTACGACACACAAGGCAAAACTATATCAGGTCATCAAACTCGCTGCTATGTGGGCGATTACGTGCTATGTCAATTTTTTCCAGAAAATATAGAAAAAAAACACGTCGTTACTGAGGCCAATGCCTTTATATCACATGCGTGTTGATATCAGAGTTTTGTGAAATCGTTTCTTTGAAAATAAGCCGCTTTGCTTTTAACCGACCTCTAAAAAAGGAAGTGGCTGATAATAGAGCATTTTTTGTCCTCATATGCTCCTATATCTTTAAAATCTGTGTGGGGGTGTTTTTTATTACGTTTTATGTAAAATGAGGTATTCTTAAGTTTAAAAAAATATTCTATAGATGTGTCACTTATTAGCGTAGCTTCCTGTAGCCCGGATAGCTCAGTCGGTAGAGCATTGGACTTTTAATCCAAGGGTCCAGGGTTCAAGTCCCTGTCCGGGCGGCACAAATTTTTATTAATATTATTGGATTATAATAAACAAAAATAATAGCGATGCTCTATTTATATTTAAATATCAGTAGCCCGGATAGCTCAGTCGGTAGAGCATTGGACTTTTAATCCAAGGGTCCAGGGTTCAAGTCCCTGTTCGGGCGAAACTTTTTGTACCAATTATTACATACAATATTTTTTACATGAAATGAATTGAAGCTTGAAAACCCAAATCTGGATGTACCAAACCAGTCGGTCTTTCCAAGTATCGATGGATAGACCAGGTAGAATGAGACCTACGCCAGCTTATATACAGAATCTCTACTCTTACAGGATCTTTTAGTACCCAGTTTGAGTCACTGCCCCATGTCAGTTAAGTTTTCAACCGACTTCAAGATAGGAGGATATGCTCTATTCGACTCTATTTTTTTTTACCTCAGAACTTTCGACTTAGTAACCCGATTTTGATGATTCTTTTTAATTTGATAGCTGGTATTTCCCATTTCAATTTGGACCAGTTCTGACAATTTGAATTCGGTTTTTTTCTAATTAATGATGATTATAGTCATTTTAGGTCTAGTTTTAGTAATGCTTATGCTTTACTCGATAAAGAACCTAATTATGATGAATTATCACAAACAATCGTGACTTACCAATGAAATTCCCGCTGGTACGTACCATTTTCATCAGATAATCAAGAGTTAAATTAATGATTAACTCGTTACTCACATTTCGACATGCTCTTGATTCGAACTCGTGTGCTAAAGAACCTTGATACCGAATAATAAGCTTATTATTTTCATCCGATTTTGGGATGTACACCACACAAAATGTAACGTGTAACACTTTCTAATTATGCGACTGTTGCACGTCATTACTGGAGTTGCCCAACGTACTATGCAAGTGTTATACCGTATACCGAAAATGATTCATACTGTCACAGATATACGAGAGCAATACGTTCTAGTTAATTTAATGAATAAATGTTGCTTATTTACATACATTTATTTACATAAATAAGGCTTTGAATATAAAATTTCTATACACGCGTTGAGAATTTTTTAAGATGGCAAAGATATTGAATTCGCGACATCATAAACGACACCTCTGACGATTAGTTTTGACTTCTGTCGTTTTGTCTCCTGTTTTTATTTACTTGTCCTATTAATGAGCACGTCGATGACCCCGGTTTGAGCCGAGTATATTACGGATTTCAGTTGGTTCTTCTACCGCTGAAGATAAGTCCAGAAATGTTAAGTAACTACTATTCAAACTGGCCACTTTAAAAAAAATACTCTTTATGCTAAAATTGACTAACTTATTGATGCTACAAAAGAAAGAATAACGCTTTTTGCACCTACCAATTTTCAACCTAAGAAACTTATATTAAAGGGGGTTAGTTTTCGTAAAAATACAAAAAACACTTACATATCCCGAACATGGACCCAAACCCTATGACTTCTAACTAAAAATTAAATGGTCTACTAACTTAAGTAGCTGTTCTACAAATACTACTTGTATATTATAAAAGAACCATTTCACTTATGATATTAAGTAGAAATCAAGTGTCGCCCGGACAGGGACTTGAACCCTGGACCCTTGGATTAAAAGTCCAATGCTCTACCGACTGAGCTATCCGGGCATATAATACTGATTTCTAAAAGTTGCAAGGTTAGGTTAGGGCCAGCAACTGCTCCTAAAGTACACGACAACAGCCTGTGTTACAGTTAACACTGATAATAATATATTTTTATAGACAAGGGAATTTAACTCACAATCCAGAAGCAGAGGGTCGCTGCCATCTGCGCAAACAAGTCCACCAAATCAGGCGATTTGAATCTCAGCATAATAAATAAATTTCTTTATTAAAAAAAAACAAGCATAAGCAAGTTAGAATAAATATTTCCTGATTCTTCACAGTTCACAAGGGACGGTCTGAAACAATCTCTGTCGAAGTTCACACGGGATTACATCATGCGCGATTGATCCAACCAGCATGCAAATGGCAGTGACAACAGCGAAAGTTGCAAGAAATATTTTTTATATATATTTATTACAAGAAGCAAACAGGCAAGCGGTTCATCTCAGTGACTACCGATGCTCATGGATATCAACACGACGAAAAGGCTCGCAGATGCATAGCCATCCTTTAAAGGGGGGTTTAGGTCACCGGAAACTCTCACAAACCGAACGAAACGCGACAACAATACCATCATTGCCGCCATTTCACGAAACCGTTGTATAAGAAAAAAAGAGTATCAATTTACATTCACAAGTGACTCCAAGATACTGTATCTCATACATGGAACCTTAAAAAACAACGCATTCACAAAGGATGACCTCGGCACACCTTTATTAGTGTTTTAAACAGGCCAAGTTTATGATTAACGACCTAAGTGGATTGGATGGTGTCACTGCCAGTTATAGTAGTGACGGACCTGTAATGCACACGACCACGCCTTCAATTCGCTCGATGTATCGGCGCGGGCGTGTTAAATGCACTTGCATTGGCATATCTTGGTGAGGGTTCCGTAACATAATAGTGGGATAACAAAACAAAGTAACATTGGAATGACGAAAATGAAACACTGCTAAGGCAGGCAGATTATAATGAGGGTAGATACAAAATAAAAGGTTAATGAACAAATATATTTTTTAACAGCGACGCGACTTACCCGCTTGGGACACACTCATCACTTTTCTGTTTAAAGCCTAGCTAACGACCGATTCTCAGGCCTACCAAATATGCACAAAAATTTTCATAAGAATCGGTCAAGCCTTTTCGGAGCAGTTTGGCTACAGCACCGAGACATGAGAATTTTATATCCCTACTATATATAAAGCTGAAGAATTTGTTTGTTTGTTTGTTTGAACGCGCTAATCTCAGGAATTACTGGTCCGATTTGAAGAATTCTTTCAGTATTAGAAAGCCCCTTTTATCGAGGAAGGCTATATGCTATATCATGACGCACAAATTGAATCTATTTTTTTACCTAATTTTATGCGGACGAAGGCGCGGGCGCCGCTAGAATTAGATACGACTTAGGATCTCACAGGTTAGGGAAACGCAGGTGAACCACCTGCCCGTTTGCGGCTTGTTATATACAAAAAGGTGACTTGATCAAGTGCGATTCACCGAGCTATCGGTGAGTAGTCACGTGACGAGGCGCGGACTGTGGAAATAGTCTCGACCTTGAGCCGTGCCGAATGGAAAGAGAATTCCACTCGCGGACGTGTAAACAAACGACGCCCCGACCGGCGCATACATCAAAGCCGACGGCGGTTTCGGAGCGAGCCGCAACTTGTTTACCGGGAACACGGAGCGCGTGGATACTTTAAGACTTTTATGTTCAAAAAATAAGTAAGCCTGGGCGACTGGCCAGCCAATATATTCTTCTCCTATCAAGAGGTAAACTCGTCGATATGTGTATACTGCCTGTTCTAACCTACGGTGCACAAACTTGGTCATTAACCGAGGAGCAGAAGTCCAAACTCAAGGTTTGCCAAAGAACCATGGAACGTAGCATAATAGGTGTAAAAAGAACCGAATTAAACAATTTGACTAATTTTTCAACTAATTAATTACCGATTTGTATATGGTCGATGTTTTTGCCTATATTTACATGTCTCATGCGTGAGAGATCTGGTGATGTGAACAGGTGTTTGCCGATGACGGATGGTCAGTAGCTCAACAAATTATGATTTTAATCACAATTCTGCGCGTGACCCGAGGCCAGATATTAATATAGCCGCTTGTATTTAAGATCCTATCAATAAGACTTTGCTAACTAACGAACGATGTACATTTTAGGGTACCGTAAATAAAAGGAAAAAAGGAACCCTTATAGAATCACTTCGTTGACCGTCTGTCTGTCTGTCAAAGCCCTTTTCCTTTATAAATTTATTGTTGTAACAGTGTCTGTTTTTCTATCTGTCTATCCGTCAAGCTTGTTTTTCTTGAAAAAACGCGTACGGTTGAAATGATTACCATGTACTGAGTGAGCTCTGTAATCCCTTGAAGCTGTGTAATAATTAACCCTCTGAGTATACGTATGTGGTCTTTTATGTCGCTTTTCCCATATATACTAGACATTCAAATATGATTCGATAACGTAGAAACATGCAATTTGGCAAGGATATGTCTAGAAGTACAAGTACCCAAATGTAAGAAAAATTCCGAACACATAAATAGAAACAGTCTTATGAAAAGTATTAGTCTTAAAATAATCTGGTTAAAGTATTACATGATGATACTGAACCCTTAGTGCGCGAGTCTGATTCACACTTGCCTGGTTATTTCTCAACCAATGGATTATACAATTTATATTGTCAAGAGTTGCCTCTGGAGGTATAAAGTGGTAACCAATGAGGCATGCAGTTAAAATTGTCTTAAGTTGTCAGGAGGTATCCAATTAATAAATAAATAGACAAATACGAAATAGTTTAGTATTTTTTGTTTAGTTTTTTTCTTTTAGTCTACTTAATTTATTTTTCTATAAGTATATAATATAATAACATTAAAAATTTTGCATTTACAATCGAAAGTAAGAAATGTAAAACGCGTAGAAAATATTTAAAATTGCATATGATTGTGCGTGTTTTGTATGCATGTGTGTATAGCTTCGTCTGGGCGTGTGTGTGTGTGTGTGGTGCGTACGTGCGTGTACTATAAAACTTCCGTTTGAACTTTTAACTTTTTATGAATGTTTATAACATTTTGCCAGTTAATATTTCTTTTTTAAATTGCATTTCAGACAAATGGCTAAGATATAAATGAAGGTAAACTTTGCTGTTACAATTTGTTACTTAATTAGAAGGAGTGCATAAAGTCAGTTTTATAAGACGTTTTTTAACAGCTGGATAAATATGACATATATGTATTAGTATAAAGTAAAGATCGCCGGCTGGTCCAAATTCGCCCACAAACCTTTTTGCGTACAAGGACACACATTGTTCTATGCACAGAAAAAAAAATTGACACTTAATATAACATGCGGTTGTACGACTACGCTTTAACATAATCCAATACATGTGTGTATAAGTGGTGTTAATCGTTTGGCATTGGTGTGCGTGTGATTATATTTTAATAATTTAATATGTGAATAGTGCATATTATAAAAAATATTAGCATTCGCACACCTTCCTCTACATTAACTACAATTATGCGAAATTTTATACTCCTCCGTCAGCGCAATTTTCATAAAATGGTACCTAAAATTTTCGCTTGACGTATCAATATATAAATACTCGAACGAGCACACATATATACGGCATGGCATAAACATAAATCATAATATTAATTTTATAACGTCATAAATAATATCCTATGCTAACAGTAATACCTTCTAAGGAGGTTTTTGTTAGTTGAGTTATATTTTTATTTAATTAGGAACAATAGCTATTAACATTTAAATAACTCTGCACTAGGTAAATCTTAAGTTCATTATGATATCTGCTACTTTTACTACATGCTTTTGTTATACTCTTAAACAGCCATTCGCGAAATGCAATAACAACGTATAATTCATAACTACATTTCAAAGCGTTATTCTCCACCTGTGAGATTCTTGCTGATAATTAACTCATCATTTTAATTATAGTACATTCAGTTACCGTAGATAACTACATATAGTATAGTATGAGTACTCGTCTAGACAGTTCAAAAAAATTCCTTTCTTCAGAGCCATTTCTATATCAATACCTGATATATAAAGCTGAAGAGTTTGTTTGTTGGCTTGAAAGCGCTCATCTTGGGACCTACTGGTTCGATTTGAAAAATTATTTCAGCGTTACTTAGCCCATTTATCGAGGAAGGCTGTATATCACCGCGCTAAAATTTAGTCTATTTTTTTACCTAACTTTACGCGGATGAAGTCGTGGGACAGGTAGTGTATTACATATAAGTTAAAAATTCCCAATTTCTGTGTGAAATCTTTGAACATATTACAATTTTGAAGTCTATTTAAATTTTCAACTACCTCTTTATAATTATATTAACACAATTTTCACAACAAGTCTAAAGTACTGATCCTTATATTTTGTGGTCACAACTTGAGAGCGGTTAGAATTATTTTAGTATTATGTTTACATTTTTAAAAATCCGAAGAATTTTCTTATGAAGATAAGAAGAAAAAATTAAATACCATCGAATTTGGGCAAAATCATTTCATCAATGAATTGAATGATTTTGTCTCGGGCATGGGTTCTACAGGCGCAGATCCGCCGTTGTGGGCGCGATGAGCACACCCGCCATTCCAACAGATTCGTGACGTCACATTTTCACGGTCTATTGAGATCGAAAGCCTGATATTGTTATATCCAATGCCTTACTAACAAAAACCAATGTAACAAAATTATAGATTTTATAGACATGTTGTAGGAATGCACTTGATCATGAGCAAGTTTATACGCCGACTGGCATTTGGTCGAAAATCTGCCAATACTGTAATGTGCCCACACACTTGTTTTTTTAAAACTAGATCCGCGCCTGAGCTAGCTATGTAATTAGTATTTACAGTATGTTTACAAAAAAAAGAATAGAAAAAACTTATACTCTATAATCTATAATAAATAAAAATATATATCGAAATCAATTTATTTGCGTATACTTAATTTTACATATATATAGGCACAGCTAGTACAACATAGCCATTACTAGCTGTGTCCACTCTTCGTCCCGTAAAATGTGGTGAAAAAACAACTAGATCCAATTTTAGCGTGATATATATATAGTCTATAGCCTACCTCGATGAACGGGTTATCTAACACTAAGAATTTTTCAAATCTGTCCTGTAGTTCCTGGGATTAGTGCCTTCAAGCAAAAAAAAAACAAAATTTTCAGCTTTATATATTAGTACAGGTTATATTTGTTTATAATGACATGGGACGTGGCCATAAGAACTAAACTAAGCTAGATAAACCCATTAGGTTTAGGCTTATTTATTATTTTGGTCCATAGTGTGATGGACTAAGAAGGTGAAATTGGGAATTCGTGTATGTATATGTTTATTGAAAACTTTTTCGTATATCCTTATTATTATATATATGCAATATTATTTATATGCAACAAAAAGTAAACGCAGAGCAAGTGAGCGACGACCCTAACTATGTAGCCTCTGTATAAACATAATTTAAATAAATATTATTTTAATTAGCTGACGTCTGAGACGCGTCTAGAGTCACAGTCTCGTTAAATTGTGTGAATCTTTTATGGTACATGATATTTATGATTCGCTAATCCGTTTCACCTTCTTTGTTTAAACTTTCTTTCGTTTTACGGACGTGTTTGATGTAACTGATTAATATCTAGCACGAAATAAAGATTAAAGTTAATTTATAACCTTTGCTTTTAATTCTCTATGTTTATATTAATAAAAGAAATGAAATAAAAACAGTTCCTTCAGTATCTTTACATTAAAAGTAGAGAAGGAGAAATCCCTTAAAAATAATAGAATTTCCCTCGAAGCCTTTGCGTCCCATCTCTTCTTCTTCTATCATACATATACATAGCAGTACATAGTATAGCGAGGACGTGGACTCTCGCAGAAGAGTAGACATTTAGTACTTGTTGTATGCGAATTAAGTTACAAATGTTCATCGATGTTCGTTATTATTATAATTTAAGCGGTAGTGATGTAACCCACGTCGGTAATTTGACCTTTTCCTATATTAAATTAAAAATTCACTACGCATTTTGATGCGCAACTTTATTCTTAGCGTAAATTCATTCAAGTGTAGCACAGCTGCATTAAGGCAAGTGTCTCCAGATAATCAATTATTCCAGGACTGTTAGTGAGTCGAGTTCCAGTGAATGGAAAAATGGATTAGAAATCAAATAGTCCGATAGGTAAGGGTATGGATTGATACCGGTGCGAGGGTTGGTTGGATCCTCTACACCAGTGGACTATCGTCGCACTCAATCCTAACACAAGCTTTACGATTAGTTTGAGGCGACACGAATTTCCTTAGAAATTACGTTTTTACAATACAAATTTTAATAAGATTAGAAAATTTTCGTTGAAAATATCACTGTGGAATGTGTTGTTTGGACAAATTCTATGGTTCCTTTCAAGATAATTGTACAATTTGTTTGCTTAATCCGCACGAGAATCCTATAAATTGTTAATCTACAAATTTAGGACTATCCGGAAAACTCAAAAAACCTGGCGAGCGCGATATTAGTGTAGAATAACATTAAAATTACCGGTCCTTGGATGAAATGCGGGCGAAACGGTTATAATGGACACACGTGTGTCCAAGGAACAACACCTGAGCGATTTCACATGACTTTCACACAAATAAAACATTACAAGTAATGGAAAAATGTGGTCGAAGCACTTATGTTTTCGTCTAAGTGTTTGAAAAAGCGTGTTTCATTATGCAGCCTTCTTAATTATCCCTCACTTTGTATCTAATTTTGTATGCGCATGTCTAAGATGCGAGTGCACGGCACTGAAGATCGGTGGGACCGATGCAAAAACGCTTTCTCAGTAGACGTGCTTCATAAAATTGTTTTCTCGTGACCGTTTTTTGTTTCATTAACATGACTGCCAAGGTGTGAAAGAAGGGGTGGGTGTCATAGAATGTGACGCTAGGAAATGAAGACCTCTTACTCTGTACTTAAACGAGTTTTGCATTTACATCTTTAGCGTCTCCTTGCTCCCTATTTTCCGGGAACTTCATGAGTGCATTTTCTTCTTAAATGTTATTATGACCTTTTATAGTACAAAGCTCGTGTTTACAACGTTTATCGCTATAAGATTTTTGTCTATTTAATACCATATTTTAATTCTCGTTCGATACACTTTAAAGCGAAATTTTGTCCCTCAAGAATCTATAAATAAGGTCTACCATTTTTTTAATAGCTATAATATGAATCTTTAAAGAAGATATCTTAACCTACACCGGGGTCGTCACTCCCAGGCACTGCTATGGTTCCTTCCTCTGAACCGCAATGGACCCGGAATCCGCACGGTGAATCTTCTTCTTCTTCTTCACAGGCTACTATTCCGCACTTAGAAGCAATAGGGTGACCATTGTGCGTGAGCGTTTGCGAGAACTCCTTCCACTTCTGCCAGAAATCGACAATCCGCTGGGGTTAAAACTGTGACTACGGTGAATCTATGGAATGCGAATCTAAGAAATTTGTCAATCTTCACATCTGTTAATGTATTTTTGTAATGAAAAGCTAAATTAGTTAATGTCTAAATGAGGGATAAAATAACGCTTCGTGCGCTTTGGGAGGATCTTCCAAAGAGGAGATAGATCGCAGGAGACATAATATTTGAGCAGATTTTTCACAATGAGCAATTTAAAAGAGGGTGGATTAAAAAGTACTTACGTTAATTTGTCTTTCTCTTTGTTTTAAATATAATAATACAGTTTTGGTAGCGCGTTGTTCTTGGTAGTATTAATTGGGACACTCCGGAAGTAACTTGCGTGCTTCCACCGAAGGCCCTTGAATTATTTATACCTTTAATATTATAATTTTTGTACACCAGGCTTATTATAGATTGTTATTATATTTAATGTTGTATTAAATATCTTTTAAATTAGGAAGTTCTCTCAGTGCGGTTGAATATTTTTACAAAAATATAACGCCGCGATTTTAGATATATTACGACTAAATCAAAATTACTACAAAAGTTCCACTGAAGTAAAGTTCCAGTGTAAAATATGTCCTTCTTTTATCATAATTATATGATAATTCTCGTATTATATAATTAATTAGTTAGTAAACTTAATTATTTTATATCTCTTGGTAACATTCTTTTTACAATTTATTAAGAAATAAATAAATATTAATTTATTAATCCTATTCTGGAATATATACTTAATAATCCTGTCAACTTGATAAATTTAAGGAATATAGTCCTCTGTGTAAAAGACATAATAAAAAAATATTATATGTAGGATCCTCACATTTTACCTCACAAATTGGGTAAAATTAACTGAAAAAAGGCTTTATATTTTTAGTCGAATTGTTTTCCTTAACGATATTAATGTCCATCAATTTGGTGATCAATCTAACGGTACATAATTAACGCACAACCAGCCCAATATCGACGAATATAATTAATCAAAACGACAGATTATATTGACTATTTTAAACATATTAAAAATGCAAGAACTGGACTAATATTTCATATTACTCATTTATATTCAAAATATGCATTACCCCAATTGGCTGTTACAAGTATTTATGTAACGTATTAAATTATTAATATCACTAATCATTTGGAAAGTTTGATTTAAGTGGAACATTTTATTATCTTAATATATATATACGCGTCACGTTGTTGGACTTCTAAACAAGCTAACCGATTTTCACACCGTTGAGTCAAACTGACTCAACTTAAAAGCTAGGATAGCTTACATCTTAATTTATAGTCGCAAATAAAAATGACTCGCTGAAATAAATGCATGCACGTGCATAACTTCCGAACGACTGCACCATATTGGATATTTTTTTTTTGTTATGTTCGTTATTGTTAGGACAAGGTATCTGTAATAAAAAAAAAAGATTGGCAAAGCGAAATCGAGATGGAAATGGAATGGAAACAGAAGGAGAACGGGGAATAATGTTAAAGGTTAATAAAACGTAGCAAATCGCAAGTAGCCCAACGTTAGGGCAGGACAACGTCTGCCGGGTCCGCTAGTTTTAATATGTTTTAAAAAGTGTCTACCGTATGAGCTTTATAAAAAAAAATTGTATTTTGACTTTGATCTCGATTGGAAACCTCTTTAGCTGAAAGGCTCCTAACTTTCAGCTAAAGAGGTAGAAGAACGGACTGTAATTTGTAAGGCTCAAATCCCGACCTCACCAGTTACAGTGGAACACCCTACGAACATATAATAAAAAAATACCTAAATTAGTGGGGTAACGATGAAATTTAACAAAATTCAAAATAAACCTAGCTAGTTCAATGGTTTTAAAATTCGTAACGAATATGTACATTGTTAAAAGAAGGTCTTGTGGTATGGCTTTGTTAAAAGAAGGCCATCTGACTACTAGGTAACATAGCACTACAAATTTCCATCCCTGGACGAATCCCACAGGCAAGCCCAAAACAAGGTGGAAAGACTTAGTATTAAAGGACATGAGGAGATGAAAACTATTAGAAACTGATGCTAAAGACAGGGCAAAATCCCATCACCACGTGGACCATGAACAAATGAGAGAGCAGAAGGTTCTAAAAGTTTTCATTTAAAAGACAGCAGCAGATTTTTACTCTACAGAAACGGATATGACTTATTATCATCACCGTTTCCCACTTTCACGGGAAAAGAATCACTCATCTAATCCGGACCCCACATGTCATTGTTACTTAAATATATTAGAATTAAATTTCCACTATCTTTTACCAAATAGCTGTACTCGGGTTCTGTTAGAGGGATTTCCGTCTAAAGATAAAGTACCGTAAGTATAAAATTTTCACATGTCAAATTATGAAGGCCTGTCTTTTTGGCTTAATGTGTAAATTGTTATAACCTGTTACAAAGTACAGTTAAAAAAAATTAACATACCTATTTGACGCATTAGTTTGAACATACTAGTCAATATTCTCTCATCATATGTAATTTTTACGGTAAAACGAATAGTTACATATTAGCGTATTGTTAGTGTCTTCTTTTTTGTTATATAATCCTTTTGATAGTAGTACTTTAAGAAAGTGATGGGCGAAAATCAAAAATAACAGTGGCAACACTGGAACTCGAGGGAATAAAAAACCGTCAAAATATTAATAAAAAAAGGGAATAAAAAAATAAAAATCTTAGCGGCGGCCATATGAGTTTAATAAAGTGTTATAAGTGTCTCAACTGCGAAATTTCTGGTAGTTGAGTTATCTATGGACATTCATAGTCACTCAAATAAATGATCTATTTTCAGATTTTTTAAGCTTTGTTTATTTAGTATTTTTTCTATTCGTTCTCGATTTTACGTGCTTAAGGAATGAAAGTTATTGTTCTTTTGTAAAAAAAAATACCTACGACTATTTATAGAAAAAAAAAACAAAACCTCTTAATTAACTTTGAAAATGGACAGTGTATACTTAGATGTATCTCAGATAACGACGGCTGATCGATGATCATAATCATCTGTTAAAACTGTCCTATGACTAATTTTATTATTATTTTTTGAGCATCACAGATTTTTATGAATTTCTATTTTATGAGATAAAGAGTAACGATAAAGAGTGACTCCCGTTTATATAAAATTATAAGTGTTAAATTTGTTAAAATGTTATAGCTTTGACAGGTTTTTATTCGTGACGTCTATTTTAAACACAAAGCCGGCAAGAGAATCGTCGTTTAAAAACAAAAGAAAAATCATAATGGTTAAAAATAATCGTAAAAAAACGAATATCGGTCTCGGAACGTTAAAAAAACCTCTCTTATAGGTCTGGTACTGGTGGTTTTCACCCACGCTTTGGAGATTTATTCTTCAGGGTCAGCGGGTTTAATGACCTAGTGAATATGCGTCGGATACTAATTGTAACACCCTTATTCATCTTTGTTTTTAAGTATACTGTATAAAATTAATAAAAAAAATCTGACTTAAAAATTAACAAAAGTTTTTCTGTAAGCTAACTTAAAATGTTGTTTGTTTACCTAAAAATATGTAAAAATTTCATGCACCAACTAAAGTTTAGCCTAATCATAAGTAATCTTTTATGGAAGAGCGGAGTCTCCTAACACGGGTAATTCCTTACTCTCTCTCGGCTCTCTAATAATAATTGAGAAACTGTAAACTAACTGTAAAGTAATTTTTATTATTATTCTTTTATTTTATTAATGTTTTACTTATAGCCACTGCACACGTTTCGATGAATCGTTGCGAAAAAACTGTGTAGTATTTTCGTTGTGACTTATCGAAACGTGTGTCGCGGCTATTAAAAAAAACACAATAACTATTAAAGTTCTATGTATAAATTATTTGTCAATGGGACTCAGCTTCTATCTTTAAATATAACAGCTTTAATATAGCAATATTTTGATAAACAGATACATCATATTACGTACATTGAATTAATGTCGGATTTAAATGATTGAATACCGTATGCATAAACTGAGAGTAATTACAATACTTAAGGCCGAAATAGTTGGTCCAGTCAAATCAGGTGTTATTTTTAATACATGTAGTTAGATAAAAAATCAAAACATAATATAATAAGCTTATAACTACTATATTTTTTTTCTGTTGCGCAAATAACCGAAAAGAAGTCAATACTTTTTTAATACTCTACAAAAATATTTGTCAGAATTGTTTTTTGTCCGATTGCAGTTCGTATATGGATAAAATAATTTTATTTAGTTTTTTTTTTGTAATAAACCTTGTTCTTATACACATATGATTAATTTCTTGATATTGTGCAATCTAAATAAGCTTTTTTTTAAATGCACTTTGTTTTATTATTTGTAACATTTTGAAAGTAAACCTATAAAATTGCACAACAAAAAAACAAAACAAAAAAAATTGAAATGTTTTTAACGCCTACTTACAATGTCTACAAAAATGCTGACAAAATAAGTGACGGTATTGTTGTTGCGTTTTGTCGTGCTTGTGAGAGTTCCCAGTAGCCTAAAACCCTCTTCAAAGGCCGGTCAAGCATCTGTTAACCTTTAGGTGGTGCATGTCCGTGAGCGTCGATAGTCACTTAGGCGATGAACCGCCTCCTCGTTTGCGGTTTGCACTATATAAAAAAATGTATTTTCGATTGTAAAAATGTTATGTAAATAATACAACTAACTTGTTCTGTTGTTTACAATACGCGCACAATCGATACGCGCCGTACCGGAGTTATGATTGCGTTATAAATTTGACATGATTCCAATTTGTTTTACCGTGACATGAACTCACATGTCTGCTGAATTTATTGAAATATATAAAGCGAGCAAGTTAATATAGTTACGATTTAGAAAAAAAAGCAACGTATTTTCTCATTCTTATAATGGTTAACAAAATACTTAACTTCCAAATCCGTTAAAGACAACAAGAAGTAAACATTCACAGAAGGTTAAAGGTGAGAAAATAGTTAGCCATCACTTCACAGAAATCCTGTTTTGAAATGACTTCTTTCGTTTATTTGACTCGAATATGGAGTGATTACAAAATAATAATTGCAAAATACGATTTCTGTGGGATTTGAATTTGGAACAACTCGTATATCAAATATGGGATAGAATTTCTATACAACTTCTACAAATACTGGTGTTACACCTGATATCTGTCAGATAAGTGTGATATAAATATCCCTTCTGTAATAAGTTATTAAAATTTCAGTGTAAAAAGCTTAAAAAGTCATTACGAATTAGGTTAACGAAGTAGAAAATATAATAACGTGTACTTTAATCTATTGTAGAGAGTATTAATAAGAGATTCATCGTGAAGATAACGCTCACAAAACATCACTAACAGCAATTTAATGAAACATTCAATACGGATTATTATTTATTAACGTATGAGAAAACAATTAATCGGCTCGAGTCCGGATATTTGTTTTCTAATCGATATAAAGATCGATTTTATAATCAAATGCGACGATGGTGTGAATGTGTTTGATAAATAAATTCATATTTTGAAAACGTAGCGATAGTCCGGCCAGATAGCGGCCAATTAAAACAATTCCATCAAAATATTTTGTGTCAGGTCATTCCACCTGCCGTCGTGTTATAATTTATTCATAAGAAGTCGACGGTGCGGCGAGCGGTTTTGTATCACGCTAAATAGACAGCGGATAACTAAGTAAGCTTCCTTTTTATATATGTAACTAATATGTAATGAAACCTCTAAATTCAGAAATATATTGCTTTTACTACAGAGGTTACAATACAATATTGTGGTACTCACTTTATCCATACATAACAATAAGCAGGCACTAACAGGCAGGCGGTTCACTTAAGGAACTACGGACTATCGTGGCAATCTGTACTTCCAGAGGACTTGTAGAGGCATTACCTGCGTTTGAGATATTAACGGTTTCTTAAAGTTTATAATGAGAGTAATGGCGTGCCATAACGAGGCACGTCTTGGTAATTTTTACATTTAATGTAAATTACAAGACGTCAATTATAATGGTAGAAAGGATTTTTCCTTACGATGCTCGATTTAAAATGCACTACTATTCGTAAAACATTATTTCTTAGTCACTTATTTGGTAATGCCGAAATGAGTAAACATATCTAAAATACTAGCAGACCCGACGACGCATTGCTGTGGCTAAGTGATTAAGAAAAGAAATCTATCCTACCTCTCATGTTAGATCAAATTACACATAAATACCAATTTTGACTTGTAAGGAGTTTACTGGGAACTTACATCTATCTATTGGCCTTCGTATCTGTGACAGATGACTAGAAGCATTGTGGCGACACCTACTGACTAAAGAGACCAATCTGTGAGAGGATCTGTGATCGAGGATTTGAAGTCCACTTGTGTCGCTTTAAGTGTTTTTCATAGCAGTTCAATCCAAGCGTTATTGCATTCTTCTTGGCCTTCGTGGAGACTATAACGCCACTTAGCTTGGTTTTCAGCCAGCTTCTCCCAAGGGCTTACTTACATTGTACATACTTACATACCCAACTTACATTAGAATTTACACTGTAATTTTGTATATTAAGATTATACCACAAGTAATAACGCTTGTTGATTTTTTTCATTAACATCGCCATCCCTTTGCTATACCTTTAATCCATAGAATTAGCCGAAAAACTAGTTGACGTCGCAAATAAGCGTTTTTCGGGTCGGTATCAGCGACAAATCGCTGGGTCTTAAATATATTCGAGCTGCCTATTAAGGACTTAATTCATAGCGTCCGAAACTTTTTGTTGAATAATTTATATTAATTTACGAGCGGCCAGCTTAGGTAAGGTTAGGTTTTGAATATTTAGATTTCCACAACTTTATAGATCGATACTTGTTCAGTACGTCGAGAAATATGTATGTAGGAATATTCTGGACGTTCAAAATTAGAATATTACAGTTTGTCTCTTTGGTTTTTTTTTTTTGTAAATGATGTATTGAACATAAAAGATACCATGGAAATAAATAATGTTGGGAAGTTATTGTCTCTCAAAAAGTTTGTATAATTAATTTAAAACTACGACTTTGTCATCCGTATTTTGTACTCTCGTAAAAGATACTTCGATATAAATGTGACAAATATGTATGTAATAATTCGAATTGATTTTATTTGATATCGTCAATAGAAAAAATATATGGCATCAACATATCAAAACTTACGATCTTGTTAAGATAATATATTCGAAATTGTGTGTGACAAATATGTAAATATTCGATTTAATTTTATTTGAAATCGTCAATAGACAAGAACATTGGCATCAATGTTTTCGTATAATCTTGCCAAAAAATATAGAATTTGAATTGGCCAACTATAAGGGTCATCCATAAATTACGTCACACGAATTTTACAATTTTTAACCTCCTCCCCGCTCTTCGTCAAAGGTTGTCATATCTTCTATACCCACTCCACCTAGTGAGACCAAACAAATTTTCCAAATTTCTGTATTTTAAAAAAAATTAACAAAATAGCAGTTTTATTTTTTTAAATCTTTTTAATTTTGATATGTGACGTCACACAGCTTTTGACCCCCCCATGCCCATTGTCACACAATGTCACATTTCAGTAACCCCCCAAACGTGTGACGTTATTTATGGATGGCACCTAATCATCACCATCATTCTTCTTAGCCGTATTTGGCTAAGGAGACTTATTCGTGACAAGTATAGAGTATTCGGCCGGCACAGTTTATGTTGCATTATAAAATATGTACTAGTTAACAGTGTTGAGAGTAATGTCCGATGTAGTTTAGTCATGGGACGCTGGAACGCGGCCCGAGAGTATAGTACATTGGTGTGCCATCGTACCTATTGTTAAATTTATGTTTCGTGTAAACCGACCAAATAAAATGTCCGCTAAAAAGTACACGCCGTAAAAAACGTTTGATAAGGGACACTGAGTATTCAACTTTATTGTTGTTAATAAATATAAATCATTTGTTGTGACAAATGTAGAGTACTAGCTGTTTCCTGCGACTTCGTCCGCTTAAAGTTAAACTTGCAAGAGCCCTTAAACTGTTTACTAATTATTAGCTACCTCCTTGCCAATTTTCTTCCTTGTACTTCCCGTGGTTTTCTAGATTTCATGGTAGGTGACCTATCGCTTTTATAGATATAGATTTGGTCACGACAGAAAATCAAAGCATTGCGGTGCTTTTGTGTTAGTGGTGTAGTAATCGGGTTTCTATATTGCACCGATTTTCTCTGGTTTTTATCAATACTTATATTAATTAACACGTTAATCAAAAACATTCGGCACCATATCACGAAAATTGCGCGTACAGAGGAGTATGAAATTTAGCACAAATATGGTTTATATAGAGAAGTGTGTGTGAAAAACATAGTGCATATTAAACATACATTATAATATTAAAATATAACCACACGCTTACTAATATAAGATTGTGTCAAAGTGTAGTCATGATAACGGTAAAAATATTAATAGTAAAATTTTACAATGTCTTTGAATTAAGAAGTGAAATTTTGTATATAGAATTATATAACCATATTAAATCAAATGTAATCAAAAGATATTTTATTCAAGTAGACATCTAGAAGCTCTCTGGAATCGTCAAATATTTTAAAAGTTACCACTGATTGGGAAAAGTCGAGCCACGAGAAGAACCATGCCGATTTCGGCAAAGGCGACCATCTTCTGTTTTTTTTTTACATGCAAGTAATTAGTGCGTCGTGTGTATGGATTTTAATAAAACTTTATAATAATATAGTTTATATATCAGAATAACACTTAGGCTGTAAATTATAAAGATATTGTGTGAATTGTCCAAAATATAACGATATGTGTCAAGTAAGTAGGAGAAAATTCTGTCATCTGCGAGCTTTTTTAGAGTGCGCAGCAAAAACCATTAGAGTTACACGTATATAGTGTATGAAGGAAATGTTTATCTTAAATAGTTCTACAAAAAAGCTTTGGACAGCATATATCTATCTTTCATGTGAAAGCCATTAACGCCAAAGTAAATCATTCTGGAATGGGAACGGGGACAATATTTTAGGATAATAGAATGTAGTAAATAGTAAGGAACGTATGGGCAGGACAACGTCTGCTGGATCTGCTAGTATTATATAGCGCTCAAATCGCTAGCGCTTAGAGATTTGTGGCCGAATTTCGATGACCAGGCGATATTTGGTTTGGATAATTACGCAAACTAATTAAATTTTTCCTGCAATGCTAATGCTGTTATGTATAACAGATGGACAACAGTGTGTACAATCATTTAACAGGAATGCTCTAAAGATCTCAGCGAGCAAAGTTCAGTGGGGGTTAACAAGGACACAATAGAGGCACGTATCCAGCAATCCAAAGAGGTAGTCACCTGTCAAGATTGAGGTCCGATAGCGATGCGTCCCGATCATCCTTTACAAATATTGGTTTAATACACCTTTGTGACGAAAATTATACTTGGTGTCAGTAACAATGACATTAAACACTATCGGCATTTAGGAATATTACCTAGAACACAAAAGTTCATTCTTAAAACAAAAAAAGATCTTGGAACGCTAGTTCAAGTCCACAGCCATGCGATTTTCAAAATTTTCGTGCAAATTTCTCTTTGGTATCAATTACCAGCTTCGTTATTTCTGAACTGATACGATGGGGACCTTCGACAAAGGCGGGCAAGCCTTCTAGTTTTGGCCGTGGGCGTCGTTAGTCACTCAGGTGGACTGCCTTTACCCCTTGTTATATTAAAAAAAAAAACTATACGAAAAAACACTATACGGATTGCCTGTAATCCAACAAAAAAAAGTCGAATACTACCATTTAGCCACAAAGGTCGTATTATTTGGCCGGTTTTAACACGTTTTACAAACTTGTTATTATATAATAACATATAATTAATAAAAACAGAGCGGGGTCCGGCGCAAAACTTTTCAAAAGCTGTTTACAAGGTACAACCGCCGACACAATGTCTTTGGTAATTATTTCAAAACGGTTATTTTAAACGTGCCTAATTAGCGGTCTCGGGCCTTAATAGATTCCTATCGGGCCTCGTCGGGTTATGAAATTTCTAGATTGTAGGTTCCGATTTGTATTTGCTTCGTTCAGGAGTTATAGAGCTAAAAAAACACACGCCACCATGATTTAAAGTACCTCACGCATTGTAAAATATGTACAAAAGAATATTATTACAAAAAGCCAATTTTCTATTACCTGCCTATATACATATTTGCAATCACAATTATATCACCTCTAATTATTACCACCTAACAATCAGGTACTAGTAAATCTGACTTTAGCCAGAATGAAGGTGGTGCAGCGTTTTTGCTGGTAATTCTACTAGCAAAACCGCGCCATCCTGCGGTTAAATGGGTTACAACCCTAAGAAACCGCATTATGAATACTTAATTACACAGACAGACTTTCGTATAATTGTAATTATATCACCTATTATTAT
Source organism: Charaxes varanes (assembly GCA_024363005.1). Classification (NCBI taxonomy): domain Eukaryota; kingdom Metazoa; phylum Arthropoda; class Insecta; order Lepidoptera; family Nymphalidae; genus Charaxes; species Charaxes varanes. The sequence continues at coordinate 191,989 of JANCMC010027439.1, read as the reverse complement.
TTCCACCAAACAATCAGTAAGTAAGGCTATTTAGATGGTGAGATAGTAATTCATCGATCGGGCCGCGTATTGGTTAATTATTTTTTTATTGTTTTTTAATTAGGGATTGTTAGCCGTCTGATTTACTGGCTCACTTGTGGTACTTTAAACTTGTTAAAGCGACTAAAAAAACCTCGCTAAGCCGGAGGTATTAACGACAGCCGGTTTCGCGCGATATATATTCGGTTCTCTGGTTAACCGACTATCAAAAATGGTAGGTTTTTAAAGAACTGACTCAGATTAGGATTGAAGTTAAGAAAAAAGATTTAGGATATTTTGTAAATTATAATTAATATCAAATTATGAATAAATATTATAAAACCTCAAGACCCAGTTCGAAATACCGAAAACCGACTGCTTACTAAAGTCAAGGACTAAAAAGGAGCCGAGCAGGGCATTGCTAGACGTGGTTATGGCAGGTGGTTTAAAGCAATAATAGAGTAGTAGCCTAAAGTGTGCTGGAGAAATCCAGGTCATCCAATAGCAAGACGGATGGAGACATATAGAAGATGACAGGAGTTAGCTGGATGCGACTGGCAAGAAACAGGGGAGAGTGGCATAAAAGAAGGGAGGCCTATGTCCAGCAATAGGTGATAAAAGACTGATCATGATAATGGTGATTAATATTAAAAAGGGATTGCTTCCGTATAAATAAATATTTTAGATCAGCGTTTCCCAAATGGCAGGTCGCGACCCGATACCGGGCCATGGTTAGCAAACTGCCGGGTTACAAAGAACTGGCAAAGATCTAATATTTTTTGATACATCATACAGTTTTTATTCTTAAAAATTCTTATTAAAAAAATATTAAAGGAGACAAACAAAACCTGCCCCAGCATTTACAGACGTCACAGTATTGAATCTAAAAAAAGAAATAATTCATAAGTTTTACAGATTTTTCCCAAAGATATACGGACTAGACATACGGAGAGATATACAATGAAATTTTGGTCATACGAAAAAGGGTGGGTGTAAATAACCTATAGTATAAAAAAATTTTGGGAAACTGTTTTTGATGTAGTGATACTTTTTTAATTTTGCTAAAGTTCGTGTTTAATTTGCCTTCTTAATTTTTGCTTTTTGGAGAATATTTTTTTTTATTTAAATTAGGTTTTTATGTTAGTTTCTAACCACTCGGATAAAAACCCTTACAAATAGGTATTGGGAGAGCACTATAGGCATAGTGCTCTCACAATAACTATACAGACATATTAAGGAATATATAAACACAATGACTAAATCCCAAACTCTACACTTTTCTTTGCTTTATTTATTGTTGACTTCACTTCTTTTTGAATCAAGGATTGTAAAACATTTTAACGACGGTCAAGTACTCTGTTTGCAATTACGAGCACTGAAGGAAGTCGATATAACTGATTGTTTTTATACATCTATTAAAATGTGAATCAGCGAAATCCCACGCCGTAATAAACATCCACTCGAGTAAAAAACAACCTATAACATTTATATTTAACAACTAGCTAACCCGCAAATTCGCTTTAAATGTGTAGTATCAACTGATACTACGTAAATATTATTAAATATTTATTATAATTATAACTCACCATATTAATGTATGCACGCGTCATACTGACACTGATTACAATGTACTTAGATAGTTGTTACTGAGTCAACGGTCGTAACACAGCTCCCCGATTACATGCGTGTCTCTGTATTTATATTCTTATGAATGACTACCCTCATTTATGTATACACTACAGAATATAATGATTTTGTGAGATATTTTGCGTTTTATTTTTTCTATGCGAAATCATAATTATTCAGCTAAGAGTAAAGTAGTCTTTAACAAAATCTGCTATCAAATGTTGATATGTCCAGCCGTTTCGGCGATATGTTGTATAGAACAGATAGACAAAGATTTTTGTTTAGTATAATATACATTGCGAGGTTAAAGTTACATTAGATCGTATAAATGTTTAAGATATAACATATTTAATATGATCCATTTTTATTTTATTATGTTACTAGATGTTCCCGCGAGTTCATTCGGGTAATATTAGGTTAAATTGTTATGAATTTGGAAGTTTTATACAAACTCGCGAGAGCTCTTAAATCTCCTTAACCCTGCCCTTTCGCAAAATCCGTTCTTAGTGGATGTCTACTAACTATAAACAACCTCATTGCCAAATTTCATCTTTGTATGTTCCGCGGTTTTCGATATATCGTGATGTTTACGTTTCGCTTTTATATATACAGAGTTTATATACGGCTAGTATTGGACTAGGGGTTTGTCCTTAGCTTTCTGTACTGCTAAACCATCAGAGGCATGGTTTTGACTATATAATGTACGTCAATACGGATACAACTAGAAAGCAAAGAAATATCCAAAAAGCGTCATTTAATGACAGTTATTACGGGCCCTTATCAGCACAGTAGCTAATCGGCTAACGGCAGTAATAGGCGCCCGCGGGCGATCAGTGCGGAGACATAGCCCGGCCGCGGGCGCTTTATTTGAGAATATTTTCCTAATTAAACGCAAAATAAGAGTAAAATGTTTATCGGGCCCATCGACCCGCTTTGTGCAGCCCACCGGGGAGATCCGAGTAATTAACAAAAATCGCCGCCGATCGATTCGTATAACAAAGAAAAAATGCAATAAAACGCAACTTTTTGTACGTTTGAAATGGAAGTCTAGTGATGTTTCTTTGCGTTGTGGTTTTTTCTTCTTTATTTGTGTCCACTTATACTTAGCTTAGCTATAACTTGTTTTATAAGCTTAAATATAGCTAACTTAATACATTATTAAGTTAGCTAAATTCACCGAGAATTAAAAAAGAGAATTGCTTGAAATCACGGCGTTGGCGCTTTTTAAACGTCGTCGATAAAAAAATATAGCGTATATGTGTATGTTTGTATATATAGCATTGAACATAGAAAATTGGTCGGAAAAAAGCTGTCGTGTGAACACAAACTTGAGACTTCATATGTTCTATTCAACGCTTTTTTAACGCGCGGTAACAAAAACTCTCGTGCGAATAAGGGCTGAAGCAGGAATTATTTGTCTGAGAAACTAAGTTATACAATAAAATCCTTTTCTGTACTTTTCAAATAGACTCTACTGATACTTATTTATAGTTTTTTTCTCTAATCTATACATATAAATAAAAATTGAAGGGTCTATTTGTAACGTCGAATTATTTTTTAATATTGCGTATGTATGATTTATATACAGTATATACGATACATATAGCAAAAACGCAAATTAAAACATTTTGGTCTATCTGTCTGTTTGTTCCGGCTAGTCTCGAAACGGCTGGACTGATTTGGACGGGACTTTTACTGGTAGATAGCTGATTATACAAGAAATAGCATTGGCTACTTTACTTTAGTTAAGTAATTAAGGTTCCGCACAAAACCCTCAAAATTTAACAAAGTCACCGAATTCAAAAGATAAAACCTTTTATCAAATTAGGCCCGCAGAATTGTTGTTAGCATTGCTTTTAATTCAAATTATCACCAGAATGCCATATATTAATGTAGAATTGACTTTTAACGTCCAGTCAGTGCTTATAAAATTATATATTAATGTAGAATTGACTTTTAACGTCCAGTCAGTGTTTATAAAATATCCAAATTCAAGAAAGGAATACTGCCTTTGACTTTAATAATTATGATTTTAGTGCTGTAACGACTTAAACAGCTTATTACTTTGGATTACACATCGGCTTATAATAACATACTTATATTTTGATAGAATAATTTGTGGTGAGCGTTTACGCATGGGAGGCTTGAGTGCCTCGTTAAAAATTAAATGCACAGTGTACTGGGTTCAACTACTGGGGTCATTTTAATGCGGGCGACGCCGCGGGCGTATGGTAGTTATTAATACTTATTTTTCCACTCGAATGGCTTGTATGTTTTATTTGAAATATTATATTACGCCTTATATTCATACGTGATATTTTTAAAACAGTTTTTGTTTAACAGTGTACTAGATACTATGGTAATTTTATAAGGAATATTTTATAAAAGGCCACTTATCGCGAAATCTTGAAAACCCCGGGGCGTACAAAGGTGAAATTTGGCAGGGAGGTAGTATATAGTAGAGCATATTTTTTGATAGGGCTAGATTAAGGCGGCTTAGGGAACTCGCAAGTTAATAATAGGCGAACGAAGTCGCGCGAAACCGCTAGTGCTTAATATCTTAATTTCCCCTCTAATCAAGCGTAAGATTCGTGCTATCAATATCTGTGATACTTACGATTGTATAAACCAGAAGAGGCAGAATTAGCTTGGATATCATATGGAATTCCGTCCATCCCCTGTAGCATTAAACTGTTCAAGCTACAGCTTTACTTACAAGTAAATGTTATGTAAATGGGATAAGTTTAACTGTATTTATCAATATTTTTTCATACTGTGGAATCCCAACATAAAACGTTCCTAAAGACCGTCTTTTTCTAACGATAAATCTTATGTATCCCAAACAAATAGCGCACAAAATGAAAATGACACAACGCAGTAGACCCCCAAAGATATAATGATAAAAGTCATCACTTATAATACGTATTAGAAAGTCCAAAATTTACACCAAAGTAATTTTTCTGAAAGCCAGCAACGACATAGACAACGTACTTATCAAATGCAAATCTACTTTCGAAATAGTCAAAATTTCACATCCCAAAATCACCCATTGTTCGGGCCCACTATCAATCAGCGTTCGTAAGAGTTCTTGGCGTTTTCTTTTTATATTTTTTGGGTTTCGTTGTCTTTTTTTTTTCATTCATATCCCGCTTTTTATCTCCGTCGATTTTATCGCGATATAAATCCCGATAATTAAGTGGTGGCACAAAAAATCGAGGCGTGATGTGTTTTCGGCCCGTCGACTCTTATAAAACTAGATGGTAATGAATGAACTGAGATAAGGCGAGATGAGGGGATGCTGGCGACATCGGTCCTTGAATGAATCCGAGGATGTGTGGGTGACGCGCGGCCATTTGTTATTACTCGATTTTCTTGGACATTCTTAACTTCCTTTTTGTGTTGGCTTGTGCCTCGAAGTGTTACTTACCTCATGTGATTAGAAATATAAAATTATTTATGGAGTTTTTTTCCTATACTAACCTACGACTCTCATCTTAACATGTGTGTATATATTTAACAATAATTGCCATATAAAAGGAATCGAGTGAGTTTTAGTTCACGAAATCGCTGGATTTTGATTAAGTGAGAGTAGAGCACACCAATAATGCCTTGCGTTATGAGGCGTGCAATCCTAATAAGAAAAATATAACAATGGATATAGGTAGTTACACTTAATATAATAACTGCTTTAAAGAAGTAATATAGCAGCTAAAGCTCTAATCAGCTGTTTAGGTGACCAATGTGAATAAATATTTAAAACATTTTCGCCAAGAACAAACTTCTCTCGTTTGTTAAAGGATATTGTTAGTTACGGACAAGCGAGACTAATAAAAGAGTGGTAAAAACAAAACAGTCTGTGATAGCCTTATATCGCATTATTTCATCTAAAATTTGTAATACCGGTAACATAATAACAACAAAACAAACAGCCAAAAGTTACAGCCTTAAAGTTTATTTATAACTAATGAATGTTCTATTTATCGAATTGGAATAAGATTTACTTATATTATTTCATATTCTACGTTCTCCTATTGTAAATCTCTTGAAATGTTTTTTTAATCTTTTTAACCATTAATTGAATATTAGTTATTGCTAGTGTATTGTATTCACTGTTTTCTTTTCCATTTTTCTTTTCCATTTTTTTGTAAGATGTATTGGCATCACGTTATGGAGCCGCCGCTACATAACGAGATGGCAATGATGTCGAGTGGAAAAGGTTACACCAAAGCAAAACTAGATGGCGCTGTACGGATGACGACGACCGCATTGAAAAATTCTTTCTGTTTTAGATAGCCCAATTATCGCGAAAGCCTATTATTATGTCTAAAATTGAACCTATTTTTATATCTAATTATACGCGGCCGAAGTCCCGGGCACGGCTAGTAAATGATTAAAATGAAAAAAGAAATACATATAATCAATTTTGTAACAAATAAATGCAATCAAAGTAAAACATTTTTCGTAAGTCATTTTATTACGTTTGGTTTGCGTTTGTAGTTTAAAGACGGACCAAATAAATCATGCACAAAGCACATACATGGTGTGTTACCACAACATTCTTATGTTTTTTGCTTCTTCTGGTTTTGGATATTGTAAAGTGCACAAATATATTGTAACCATATTTATTAATACCTCAACTTAACACTGATCACAATGTGCCTAAATAGTCATTTTCCCTTCACACTTTAGTCCTTAGGCTTAGGACAGACAAAAATACCTATATCACTCATTGGAACCACTTATTTCTTAGTTAATTTTAAGCATAGCCAAAAAATTATCAAAATTTTAATTTTATTTATTACTAATTCGACTGACAGCCGTCATTTAATCTTTATTATAACTGACCAGTTTTTTTACACTGTGAAATGCATTTACGAACTAATTTCTTCAAACAGCAACTTAACAAGAGAATGTATGGCTACACTTTTTATTCAATGTTAAGGAAATTTGGTCAAAAATTAAGTACCTATTTTTATTACATATTTATAACGAGAATCAAGTACCGAGTACCCTTCTTAAGTATTCTAAGTTATAAATTCTATTAAATATGGATTCTGAATTACAATACTTCATAAGATAATTGATATAAATCGTCCAACTCCCCGACGGTTTGTAATTAATTTTAAGCTAATAAACACAACATATTGCTAAGATCAGCGGCCCAAAATAGATCTTTGTGGAAATTCATGAAGGAGGCCTACGTCTAGCAGTGGATAAGGCTGAATGAAGGAATGTTAAAATGAAATTTTGAAATAATCCTTTATAAATTTCATGATTTTGCGTTTGATTATATTTTTTGTTAATATTTATTTTCTTTTATAATAATATAATTTTTAGGTTTTAGAAATTTATTATTACGTTTTTTTGTACCCCTGAGTCGTTAACCTTTAGGCAGGCAAGGGCGACATCCTTAAAAACATCGGTGGGAAATAGATGTTTGCGGGCCACACTTATAAAATAATTATTTCAAAACACTGAGCTATTCAATAACAAGGGTATCGAATTCTCACAGCAGAATTCTTCCAGTGCGAGCTAATAAATACCAGATATTGTTGGAACGCTGTCCATTATATAGGAAGACTGTCTGAGGCTCTAAAATTGCGGGAACATTACTTTGTTTTGTCTTTTCCTTCCACAGTTTCCACTAGTTTTCTTAGCTAAGATTTTTTTCCTGCTGCGTGCCTATTTGTAACATAATGTAGTTGTACGTGTACAAAATAATGGAATTCCAATACAGCGAAGAATTATGATGAATTATGAACCAAGAATTTTCAATAAAATATTTTTCGTCTCGGTACTCGGTGATGGCTAGCCAATTGGCGCAGTGGACAGTGACGCTGCCTTCCGCTCCGGGGGTAGTGGGTTCGATTTCCAAACAGTGCTGCATCGGTTATGATGGAAATCGTTGGATATTTTTCATTGCAATATCGTAATAGTTCATAGGCATACACGTAATAGTTCCGTTTTTGTTGTATTTAGAGATTTTATTTATACTTTGGATATATACTTTACATATGTAGAGATCAATGAATGTTTGTCATAGAAAAATAAACGAATTATAATAAGCAAATGGCCAGATAAATATGGACAATTATTATCTTTCACTATCTTACATTATATATTATGTAAAATTATTTTCCATCTATGCTTTTTAAAGCTTAACTGGAAGGCTTAGTCTATCACTGGGAGATCAGAATAACGCGGCTTAATATGAGACTTGATTAATAATCATTGTGATAACCTTCTTCCTTATTAATATTTGTATTTCGTGGCGCGTTCGAACGTGATCGTGCCAGATCCACACACGCGAAAGTTTTTATTTGTTTATTTTTATCAATAAGTACTATACCAAAGGAGCAAAGTGATATTTAATTCAGGAAAATTCTCGACTTTGATTAAATGAGAATAGAGCACTCTCCAAAGGCATCGCGTATATGCGTCGCATAAAAGATAGTACGTCGTAGAATAGAACTAAAAATTTAGCTCGCGTTAAGAATAAAAATTGCACGAACACAAGGAGGATGTATACATAGATTTATATTAGTTTAAAAAATAAATCGCATTTATAAATTTAACGCAAAATAAATACTAAATATTGTGGTAATAAAAATGTAGGTACCACAAAATCTTATTACATAATATCGCCTAAATAAAAATTGTTACTCCTTATAAAGCGTCTCTTGACAAGCCAAGGTCTTTTAGTAGGTTGTATAGGGATTTTGCTGGTATACCCCTTGCTCCTACCTCTACCGTGTGTAAGCTGGTTTTATAACCGTTTTTAGTGAGCTCATTGGTTAAGTCAAAGTACTTGTTCGTTTTTATCAGATGATCTTTGGGGATGTTGGTCTGCCGTGGAACTGTAAGTTCTACAAGATTATTTATTATAATATTATGTACTAAAAATTCAGATTCAAAAAAACTTTAAAAGCAAAACTGAAATTGATATATAGTGGTCATACATAATATATTAGAATAGTATATTAGAATATTAGAATAGTTTTGAGCAAGCAATTTTTCACTATATTCGCAAATAAAATAACAGTTATACTAATCCATAGTAATACATAAAGCTGAGGAGTTTTATCCATACTAACATTAACATATAAAGATGTAGAGTTTGAAAAATTCTTTTTAGTGTTAGATAGCCCATTTATCGATCTATATAGCCTATACATACCGTATAGGCTATATATCATCATGCTAAAATTTTATCTATTTTTTTTTAACTAATTTTACGCAGACGAAGTCGCGGGCATAGCTAGTCATCCAATATTTATTTATTTAATAAGGCCATTAACGATATACACATTATTTAAAGACAGAGTTACATGGTATATATAAAAGAAAAACTTCAATGCTATATCAATTATAGATGGCTACAGCATGTATACGTGAACCACTACAATTTTTTTTTCCAAAAATTTATAATTTTAAAACAAAAAAAAATCTATACTAAAATATGTTAATAACAATAATACACAAGGTGTTATTATAAAATTTAGTAACCCCATTGAAGACATTTATACATCTTGATCATAAAGCTTTTTCTTAAATATTCAGTCAAACACGATTATGCTTTAATTCTATGATTAAAGCATAATGATTAAAAGAACAGGCAATATATTTCTCGTCAGATACATTTTCTTATCAACGGTCGATAATTTTATTGTTTAACTTTAGCCAAACGAGTCAAATATACCTGTCGGTAAAATCCATTTTGATACCTAGAGTCTTTCTGAAAGATTTCAAATTGTATTAAGGCAATTAGTCTTTTAGAAGAATTTGCTGTTAATTTTTGTAAGGCGACTTTCTGTCCACGTTGAAATTAAGTAAATGGTCTTTTAAGGCCTACCGTATCGATACTACTTATTTCGTTTACGCGTATTGCAATATTTATTTATTTATATATTGCAATTACAATGCCTCAATCGAAAGATTTGTCTGCGCATTCAATGTGTTTGTATGCTACGAAAACTTCTCGATATGTTTTGCCACGTATGATCTAGATAATTTATCTATTTTAGTTAGCTCTAAACTGTTCCGAGACCACATCATATGTCGGTTTCGCAGCTTATACCCACCACTGAAAGCACGGACGAGCTTTAGTACGATGCGGCCTCAAATATCCATCCATCTTGTCATCAATCGTCATCATCCGTCACAATTTGTCTTGCGACATCCCTTTTTTACTACATTTTGCAACTTTGCCTAGACTAGCTGTCGTTACATTCTGTAATAAATTTGTAATGTTTTTTACAATATGTCAATTCTATGCTCAGTCTTATCACATATTATATTGCAACGGTTTGTTAGTTCCGCTGGGAAATCTATGAACCTCAACCTTAACCTTAAGGTTAAGGTTAACCTTATTACAGATCGAAATAACGGCTTATCCGTTTGTTGTTCCTGCGACCGCGAATGATTTGCCGTCGCTTGCTGGAACGATTCATGAAGATTCAATGAAGCTAAGTTTACAATGTACTGATTAAATGCCGCCCTTTGACGCTGTAAAGGTCACTCTAACAAACAGCATTACACGATCAGAAAAAAATGTTAATCTTATCATTTAGTTCATACTTCATTAAATTCTGTTTAGTCTGTTCATATAGTATTAACATTTATTGAATTTGAATCGAGCTTTTACTATTCATCCGTTAATGTCACAAAATACTAAGGGGCTAGAAATAATCATGAATACTAAGAACTTCTAGAAATCTTCGGAAAAAACTTATCTTTCAATAATATTAGTGCAAAAATTGTCTGGCAAATCTCTATATATGTATATCGATTATAAGTCATTTTATTTAAATCGTTTAATCTCAGAATAATAGACTAGACACGTGTGTCCTCGGTGCTGTCACGCACGGTTACGGTATATGAAGAAAATTGATAATCGCCATGAAAGTTCACTGGCTATATGAAAATTTCAGGACGTAAATGCATGTCTGCTTTAGTGGCGTGGGTGTTTCAAGGAGAAAATACCAATAAATAATTAATGTAGCGACTTTACACACCTACACACCATATTTTCACTACTTATATCATTTTCCAAAATATGACTGAACTGAACGACGTTTTGCGCTTAGTTCCCGTGAGTTAATATACAGTTTTCGTTTATTTTTTTACTGAAAAAAGATGTCTTGTTTTACAATTGTGTTGAACATATGCGTTACTACATTAAGTTTTACTTTTGTACAAGCACAATAGCATTCACGGATTTTATTTGGCAAATAACTAATCTGATATCAATACTTTAATGAATCCGAGATCCTGCGAAATTATAGCAAGCATATCGTTTTTGTTGGAGTTAAATGATCAATGCAAATATTAAATTGTTCATTTTATATTTCGGGAAACAATACATTATAAATATCAATTTTTAGCGAAACACTCGTATTTTCTTCTTTCCGTGAATAGTAATTATATACTAAAGTTAAAACATATTTACGACGCATTTCGCATTAAACTATGAGTAACAGTAGAATTAAAGGCGAAAGATGGAAATAAAGAAAATATGAAAAATTTCCACTTCAAATGAAGATACGAGTAGAATGATAAATCTAAGTTCAATTAAGTAACATTAACTTCGCATTTGTTTTCGAGTCGAAAACCTAAGTAACCTTGTATTATGATTTAAATTAGTTTTGCAACCGATTTTTCATATACTTTTCCCGATCCGATTATATTCCGCGCATTCTTTTAGTTTCTATGTCAAAACACGGCCAGTTAACGCCATAATCCTAAATCCCCTAAATAGTGTCTCCCAAACATGGCCGACCAGTTGTTTTTATGCACTCCAATCGATATGCTGGCGCCCGTAATCTTTAATTTACTGTAACTGTAATCTTGTTATTTGAATTTTGTCGCTGAAAATTTTTAGCAAACGGAATGGAATCTTTTCACACTAAGAATAAACTATAATTGTTGAATAATAGGTATAAATAGTACTCGTGCAAGATATTATATTAATTAATTCGATTTCATGAACAAAAAGTAGCAAAAAAATAATACTTATTAAAATGAAAGCGCCTGTAGTAGAACTTGTGTACTTAAATACTTGTACTTAATTGTGTTTAACTTTACCTAAAATTAATTTATATTATGTTTTTTTTTTCCTTTTCTGTATCTGTACACATTTATAATTGGACATGAGACTATCGGAAGTAGATGCGTTAGAGCCTACACCCTTTTTCTTCTAGAAATGTCTAGAATCTCTAATCTTCAAATTTCAGAAACTTTCTACAACCCTTCTTAGTTAGTATACGTGGATTTGAGACAGGTACAACTTTATGTCTTCAGGGTGATATTCAATATAATTATAATTTTTTTACTCGTCGGTTAATGTCAGTTTTTAACTCAATGTTACTGTAAAACTAAGAAAAATTACCTTAGGTATCAACAGCAGGTGGTAACTTTGATTATTATGTGAATTTTCTCATTTTGGGTATTGTCCCCCCGATTTAAGTTTAATTTTAAACTTCACTTTGCAAAACTCTAGCAATGAGTTAAGACCCCGCAACAAATTAATTCGTTCATCTGTTTTTTAATTAAGTTAGATATATAATGAAATGGAATATTTTTCTCTTTATGACGATATATAGAGCTCCGAGTTTTCAAGTTACCCCAAATAGGATTTTGTTGCGTGATCTTAGACCACAATGCCACCAAATCAATAGTAACTTAATTTTTTTAATTGGTTTAGTGGCATTGCTAGAATTAGCTATGAGAAGAATTTCTGCATAAGATTATTGGAAGCCTAAAACCTGTACAATTTGGGGGGATATGTTACAAGGGGGCAGACGAGCAGGCAGCAGACACCGAAGTGCCTACCGGCGCCCATGGACATCTGCACGACGAGAAGGCCAGCAGGTGCGCTGTTAATGACGAGTTTAGGCCAGTGACATCTTGAACATTCAAAGGTGTTGGTAACGTTAACAATGTCGTGAGCTCAATGGTTCTTTCCCATCTCAAAACAAGGCCGACGCGCTTAAATAAGTTTTCACTTCAAAAAAATAGTGGCACTCCGTGAGTGCCGACAGAAGTGAAATCTTGTACTATTTCTCAAATCTTATCTTTGTTTTTTGAAAAGTATTTATTACTTTTAAAATAAATGACGCAGTATTATTTATTATCTATTTGTATTATTATCCTCCTATTACAAAATTCATTACCAAAACTTATAACCAAGGTTGTCTATTGCAACTAAATATTAAGACCTCATATACTAATAATTGGGCAGTTTGCAAAAATTGTTAATCTTCTTCCTAGCGTTATCTTGGTTAAGTATTAGTGTCTGCTTAAGGTCGGTTTACATCAGACGAACGAATGCTCATTCTACTCCAGCTATATCAAATTCTTTTAGTTTTAAAAGAATTTCGTTGTTCTGTCTGCATTCACAAAGATTCTAATTTATATTCTACATTTTTGCCCGTTTACATTTTGGTGCAAAAGTTATGATCTTGATATATATATATATATATATATATATAATAAACTTCCTAAAGGAAGCTTTTATAAGGGATACACGGTCTACAAAGCCCTCGTTCAAATGACTAACGGTATAAAATACCAATTATTATTTTTTTACATTCAAACCTCTTTTGTGGATATATGTTTCTACATTCTCGTAAAGTTTAAGAAGTTTAGAAGGCCAATCTAAAATGAGTAAAAGATGTTTATTAAACAATCTCACAACGAAGAACGACGAACCTATCGTCTAAAGTAGTAATTCTAATTATGCGTGTAAGCGTAGATATAAATGAACAATTCCCAAAATAGTTAAATAAAGGTTTCTATTAAATATGTATTTATGAAGAACAATACGTGTCATTGTTTATTCTTTGTCGAACGGCCCAGCAGATTCGTATATTTACTTTTATTCGCTTATATAATGATTAAAGGCGCTCAAGTAATGTATTCGTATATTTACTTTTATTCGCTTATGTAATGATAAAAGACGCTGAAGTAATGTATTCGTATATTTACTTTTATTCGCTTATATAATGATTAAAGGCGCTCAAGTAATGTATTTGTATATTTTCTTAAATTCGCTTATATAATGATTAAAGACGCTCAAGTAATGTACCTTATTTATCATCTATTTTCATACGCTTCTGTACTGAGTAAAGACTGTCAAAGTAATGTACATTTTTAAATAGATAATTTTTTTACAGATTGCTTAATAATGGAAAATAGCATACTTTGTTTATTTACATGGCTTTACAGATCTAACAGAAAAAACTGATTATTCCCATAAGTTTGGTGCAATTTTTTTTAATTTTAAGTAGTTTAGAATTCCATTTAGTCCAGTTCATAGAATTAAACTTTTAAGTTATATAACCTTAGGTAAATTGTTAGGCAAGAATTACGTGGACATTGTTAAGAAGACACTGAATTAGATCTCTTTCTTTATAAAACCATATATGTATGTTTTATAAGATTTTATAAACTCTGGAGTTAAGCTGAAGTTTAGTTATAACAGTTGCGTAAATTATTTCCATTGAAAAACCTCAGTTTGCTCCTTTTTTATGAAAAACATTCCATAAAGAATAAAAATTTAACTAAAATAATGAAGTTATGTATTACGTAATTGAATGCAAATTATTTCAAAGAAGCTGTTGCAAGGATATTTTTTTCTATTTTTAATAAGGGGCAAATGGGCATGACCTGTGAATTGTTGTGGAAGAAGATTGAAAGGGAATACAAATGCGGCTTTGCAGAAAATGTTATAATAAAGTATCACAATACAGACTTTCTATCATCGATAATTTTATTATATTGATTACTAGCTAGACCCTCGACTTTGTTCGCGTAAAATTAGATAAAAAAAGTTACAGTCACTTTTAGCGTGATTAAATATAGTCTGTAGCCTTCCTCCACAAATGGGCTATCTAATAATAAAAGAATTTTTCAAATCGGACCTGTAGTTCCTGAGATTATCGCGTTCAAATTAACAAACAAAAAGCTCTTCAGCTTTATATATTAGTAATAAGAATAGATTATTCTGATTGCCCCGTATTATTTGTTTTCCGGACAAACAATTCTTCGATATTTATGATTACCAGTGCAGATGCGTTGCCGGCCTTTGAGAAATTAGTATGCTCTTTTCTTGAAGGTCCCTAAGTCGTATCCGTTCGGAAATAAAGACTTATGTTTTGAGATAATGTCTCCTTCAGGATCTCACGTAATGATCACGTTTTTTATAGCTAAGTTTTTATTTTTTCAATCAATAAAATTTACTACAGACGAGTTAAGATTTTGATACAATATTAATCTGGACTTTTCATTGTCATAAAAACTAATAAGATATTAAATTGAAAAAAAAAAAAGAAAACAGAACCTGACAGACGTCGTCTTCAAATATATTTATAAACTCGCTTAAATCAGGTAACCAAAGTCAGAGGTGAGAGCTAGAATGGTATTAAAATAAACAAATATATAAAGGACAATATGATACACGGACGTCTGTAATATTTGAATGAAGATTATACAATACATTCATACACTTCGTGAACGCTAACTGATCATTAAATGTTGTGAAAAAAATATGTTTTATAATATTGTAATAATTGTTGACACGAAACTATTATTGTTAAAGAGTTCCTCGAAAGATATAAATCCTGCATTTTATCTTTTTTTAAGTTCTGAAATGTCTTGAGATTCGCATTAAGATTTCAATTAACATAGCAATCGCATGTAAAAAAAAACAACAATATTATTTTTTCCTATATCCACTATGCTAACTACTGATTGTGTATTAAGGCTTTACAAAACTCTATATTTGAATGAGGAACAATCTAACCTACCTTCAGTGTATGTCTAAGTAAAAACAATGAACATAATATGGACATAATATATTCACTCCTATATGGTAGTAAAATCGAATGTGTCAGATATTACGTGTTACAGTGTTACACGTTCCAATGTTACGCGTTCAAATTCATATGATATTTTATTCAAGTAGACTTTTACAAGCTCTTTTAAATCGTTAAATATTTTAAAAGCTACCACTGATTCGGAAGAGTCGAGCCAAGAGAACAATCAGCAAGAAACTCGTTAGCCACTCTTTTAAAAATAATTCTTACAGAAATTAGTTTTTCACATTTTTGCTTCTTAACTATCAAGTACAAAGCTGGAGCGACTCAACTCCCAAGTAGTTTTATCTTTAATATACTATAATACGCTTTACGAAAAAGCGTGTTTTTTACATGTAGTTTAAATTTAACTAGAGACAAATGTAGTATTGCATCTGGAATTTGATTAAAAAATCGTTATTTGAAAATATTATTATTGCATAATAAAACAATGTTTCTTTTGTCATATCGCTAGTATACAAAGCTCTATTGTTGAAATTGGTTATTGGATTATAGATTTTAACTTTTAGTTAGCTTGCTATCAAAATACAAGGCTAACTAGGATCTTCTAATTATTTCTCAAAAATTTCATGGAATCTGGACGTAATATGAGAATCACCGTATTCCGATTAGAGATTGTTAATATGAAATGAAATGGCAATAAACCAAACCTTTGCACTACAATTGTTTTTTTTTTACTTGATTTTTTTTTAATGAAATGTACTCAGTTATTACATTATGTATTTTGTGTGCGATAAAGTATTTATCCATTTATCTTATCTTCACGAGGACCAGTCTCAATTATTGATTAATATTTTCGCAAACTTAGTTCACCCATGATATACCTTTATTGTTTATTATTTGGTACTATACGCTACAATATTACAATACGGTATGCAGCTACTAATTTGATTGTTCTCTGTTCAGATTTTAGCTCACTTATGTTGTCTTTTCTTTTTTTAATTGATATTATATTTAACTTAGTTGATAACGTTCGCTAAAATAGTTATTAATGTGTAAATTTTATTATGGCAACGTAATTGGTGAATTGTTTAATTTTATATTCTAGTAATATGAAAAGAAAACTTAGGAATATATGTTGTTTGTACTCTAATAAAATAAAATAAGATAAATAAATAAAATAATACAACTTCAGATTTGCTGTGGATGTAATAAAAAGCAAATATTATACTTACAACATTGGTAAAATTGATAGAATCGAATATCGATACCACCCATGTTTCAGAAAGCTTATAAAAGTGGGACCAGTGGGGCCCGATTAATGTCACTTTGTGATATTGGTCGTGAGAATTTAGATTGTGGGGATTCTAGGGATATCGTTAGGCGGCAGTCGTTCATCCCACAGCCACATCCTCTGCAATTTAAGCGGACCATGGAGACTGCTGCCCCATGAGCCCATGGCTGGCTACGCCCATGTATACCAGTTTCATACTCACATTTGTAATTTAACGTATTTATTTTTTTTAATATTGTTATAGTTTCTTGAACTTAATTCATACTATACTAAATATTTTTATATTTTAGTTTATTGTACTTTTACGGTCTTAGTATTTTTCAACATTTTCCTGTACTTCTTATTGAACTCTTATATTCCATTACGTTACTAAAATTTAAGTTTTTATTTGTATTATGAGATTTATATATCTTAAACAGTATTCTAATTTTATAACTGTAAACATACTCGTACATACTACATAAGTAAAAATATTAACTTAACCTTTATTCCAATATCTTTACCATTGACTTTAATATTTTTTATTCTAAAATTAATTTTCATTCAAATAATTTTACCTACGATATCGACGGTACAGATTTTACGACATGATATTGTCTATAATCCCATTCTAAGGTACACATACAAATATATATTGTACACATATATGATAGTGATATAAATAAATTTGTTATAAAATATGGAAGGATTTTCTGAAACGAATAAATAGAATTAAATACATAACTAATTTATAGAACAGTATTGTATGAAAAGAAACAGACCACTAAAATTTTTAAATGGCACAATTATTGCAGCAAAGAAAACTCTCACAACTCACTGTCGCAGCCTCTTTCAAGAGAGTTGTGACATATTGCGAAGTTATCATACACTACAGACACAAATAAACATAAGACTCGATGATATGTTTCTAAAAATTTACTTTAAAATGTTACAATTTAATACTTGCTAATACACTATGATTTTAAACGAAATAATTGTGGAATTTTGTCTTCTTCCAATATCACGTCGTTTATGCTATCTATTATCCAAAAGATAATAATATGCCCCATAAATTATAATTATGAATGTATGAATAAATTTTACTCGCCTAGATTTCTCTCACGCATATTGACAAAAAAATATATCTTAAAAGGTGATTCTTAGATGTCATGGCCAATAGTATTCATCACGCAAATTAATCTTTCATAAAATCCACAGTTTCAAAATTCCCACGCCAAATCGAGACAAAACAGCTCACCAAAGCTAAGAAATAAAATATTATGTGTAGTCAAAAAATAGTATTTCAACAGTAGTGAAAAGTTCACAAAAAGAAACAAAAGTATTTTTCTACTTTATATGTACAAAGCTCGTTACACGTTGCACGCTCACTCTACTCTCAAAATTTACTTTTAATAAACATTTCTAATGTTTAGAATATATTTTGCCTTGATCTAGAATACTTGAATCTAAATAAAACTGATTTCGTAATTTGACAAAAACATATATTGAATATTTTAAGAATATTGCCTACATTTATTGAGAAATAAATATACTTTAGAATCTAAGCATTGAAATAATATATCCAATTCAAAGGCACTCATTCTACAGCTATAATATCATTTTTTTCGATGGCAACACAATATACGAACTATGAATTCTAATATGCAAATTAGAGTATTCGAATTGCTATAGATTATATTAGATTTATTAAAACAGTGGCCGACCAGCAGCAGAACAAAGTCTCTTTTGAATAGCCAGTACTCTGAAGAGGCGATTTTTATATACAATCAAAGAGTATTATAATGAATTTTAAGCAAGAACCAAGTTCGTACAATGCGTCAAAAATCCTGCTACACAAGACAACTATTAAAATGAGTATATATTTGAATCATAATTAAATATTTAAATGCAATATAATAAATTACCATTGAATTATATTTTTTTATACATGGAACAACACTTTAAAACTTTGACATAACTAATACATGGAATGAATAATGGCAAGCCTTTCTGTAACATTCGAATAAAAGCAAGGGACAGCTCTAATTATATATCATACTGACTAGTGATAGTAGTGTGCACTTTAAAACTAACGTACAACCTCCGTTAAACTCATAATATAGATATTCTTCCATTGCCTGTGGTGAAATTTGTGGTAATATCAATTTGAGTACACACTTATACACATTTATAATCTACAAGCAAACATGACGCTCAAATCAAATTAACCAAGAATTCAAATTCGAACGCTTTTGTCAACCCATAGACAGGTTCTTTACAATAGTAACTTCGTGGCTCCGTCTGTTTAAATCTTTCACCTCCTTGCTGATGTTAGATTCAACAAGCATCGAGTGTCTTTTCGCGTTGAGATCTTTCTTCCTCCTCACGACGTCTGGGCTGTACGGGTCGGACACGCGCCTATCGAGGTCTATGTGACTCTGCCCTTGTGTGCTCGAAAAAGAACCATGCCTAGGGAGCGAGGGCGGTGGTTGTTCCTGATTTAAATTTGGAAGATACGTTTGGAATGATGGCCGGTTTTGCGCCGCCTCCATGATGGAACCTTATAAACGAAAATACACATTAAATTACGCTTCAAAGTACGTCCCGGAAAATGATAAAGTAGTTTAACTAAATATTTATTTTGGACCCAAAATCATTTTAGTCGTGACTTACTTTAGTTAAAGGTCGTCACACAAATTATGGCAAGTGATTACAAAAAATATCACATTTCAGTGTCTCTGTCGAGTAAGAATATTTTAATTAATGAATTTAAGACACTCTTAAAGATTTATTCTTTAATTTATTTATTTTGGTAAATTTTTATTGACACACTACGTTTATAAAATCCAGCAAATTATTAAAATTAACAAACAATTATAGAAATACACAAACCTATAATGTTAAACTATTACTAAGGTAGAGAAATCAAAACACTACGATTACCGATAAATATAATTTTATTATGTTAAATACACTGGATAAAGTCTAGCAAGTGGTATTATTAAAACAAAAACTACACTACAAAAAGCATGCGCAACACAAATTTAGCACCAACATACTTAATACACAAAACCATCTTTTAGTATGAGAAGTCTTCTAAGAGTTAAGGAATACTTTTAATTCGTTCAGAAGGCGGTGTTAAGAATCCGTTAAACTGATAAGATTTTGTTTTAATTAATTCAACCAATAAAATCGTTGAAGGTTGAAACGAAGAGAATGGAATTTAAATTATGCATTCATGTGCAATTTTGTATTGAGCTTTGTTAAAGCGATTCTTAAAAACGTCTCTGATCAATGAATTATTAAAATCTAAACACTGATTAAGGAATACTGAACAGTTAATAGGACATTTAAGTTAGACACATTAACAAAAACATTTAGTATTGGTTAGCTAATTTGTAATTTAATTTATTTTGTTAACACTCGAATAGGCAATTACCACCAGTAATCTGGTGACAAAACAAATGTTAGGAATACAATGTTAGACTACAACAGAAATTAGTATAGAATACCTGGACATTACGTTTGCCGACCTACAAGAAAAAGCAACAAGTTATAATGCTAAAATGAAGCGCTTACAATATGTTTTCTGGTTTATTTTTAAATATACTTTCTTTAGCTTTAACTTATTCTTAAGTATTAAAACCTTTCTAGCGTAAATCTAAATTTTTCTTAAGATTTTAAAACGGAGCTTTGAAAGGAGTAAAATTTTCGTGTTTTAGTCTTATTAATTTAGACTAAAACGTAATCGACCAAGCAAATAACTCCTGATCTTTTAACGAAATATTATATATATAACGATATATACGTGTCCGGAAAAATATCTGAACTTTATATGAAAACACAACAAAATGATTCCATTATTATTATTATTTTGATGAATTAATCTCAACATTACATAAATTTTGATTACTTGAAAATATGAAAGACAAACGTTGAACCCATGTGGGTCACCAGTGGGCCTAATTTATAATTCCGAAGTGCCGAGACAAACCTTATGTGGTTTAACGGCTCTTTTTTAATGTTAAAAATATATTGTTCATTTTTAAATAAATAAATAATAAGTGAGACGATACCCTTAATATTATTAAATTGTCATCTCTTAGATACTAGTGATCTTTGAAGTAGGATTTATCTCAAATATCATTTGACAAACACGTTTATATAGAATAAAGTACTAATACTTAGAAATTAAAAAAACTTAGTATGGATATAGCATTTTTTTGTTTTATCGTTTATACAAAGTAAATAAAAAATTAAATTTTGTATTTGAATAAATTTACCTACCTTATTTTAAAAAACCTATATGTTATCTTTTTGAATCTTTATTACCTTGCATTAAACAAAATTGTATCTAATTTATATTTATTTAATTACTTTATAATTTTCACTATCCGAATCGTCTTATATGTTGTAATCATTGTAAAACAAAAGTATTCATTGGCAATACAATTTTTACATCATATTTTCATATGCTGGCTACACATATGGTTTCTTAAAGTTTTTATATAAATTATTTTAAATACGTTTATGCTATATCTGTTATAAATATAATATAACCTAACATCTGGATCATAATATTTCTGATCAATCTCCTTTGTTATTTCAAAAAAAAAATGTGAAAAAGATGGCTTTAGCATCTCCAAAAAGAAATTTGTTTTTTTCCGCCTAATATATATTAAAATGAAATTACATGTTAAATGGTAAATTAGGAGTCTTCGGGCAGATTGTTCCTTTTAACGTAGTGTCGTTTTGCTAAAAATATACGATTCCTCTTTCCCGTTTCGTTTCCGTTCCGTTTCCTTTTCGCTTAAGCTTTGTCATTCCTTTTTTATCACACAAACCATTTCCTAACAATACCGAACACAACAGAAAAGAAATTATCTAATTTGGTCCAGTCGTTCGGAAGTTACGCACGTGTATACATTTCAGCGACTCATTTTTATTTGCGACTATAAATTGGAATGTAAGCTATCCTATCTTTCAAGTTGAATCAAACTGCACATGTTTCGTTAATTTAATTAAAACCAATTGAGTAGTTTAGGAGTCCATCGCGGACAAAAAACATGACGCGTAATTTATATATAAAAATATATAAAAAATACATAAATAATAATTTTATTTATTGCTAAAAACCAAATTACACAGAAGGTGGTTTCAGGAAATTTCTGTCAAGACACGCTTATATAGAAGGGTTCCGTATCTGATACGGTATAAACGTATTTGTTAAATAACTTCAAAAGTTGATGTCCGATTTTGTTCAAAATAATTTTCCTAGTTAGTTTTTAGTATGTTCTATCAACATGGAAAATTTCAAGTCTCTACGTCTAATAGTTTGGAAATGCTAAGAAGGGACCACCTTACGGACAGACAGACGAACGGACGGACAGAGCGAAATTATAAGGGTTCCTTGTAGTACTACGGAACCCTAATGCTATTATTATTGCAGTATATTTATGATGTGTTCATAATTTGACATTTGAGTCGATCGCTAGGTTAAGTAGCTCTTGCAGCGACCGGGTGATAGATGGGTGACCAATTCTAACACTGGTTTATATTTGATATCCGACCTAAAAAAGAAAAATTCTATATTATTTTTAAAAAAAGGCAATAAGAAAACATAAATATGAGTGTGTTATAATATAAATAAATCAACTTGGGAACTTGAGAAAAGGCATGTGATGTTTCTTTTAAAATTTATAAAACTATAAACTGATATATAAAAAAATCTATACTAATATTTAAAGCTGAAGAATTTGTTTGCTTGAACGCGCCAATCTCAGAAACTACTGGTCTGATTTGAATCATTCTTTCAGTATTAGATAGCTTATTTATCGAGGGTTATATATCATCACGCTAAAATTGGTCCAATTTTTTTATCTAAATTTACGCAGATGAAGTCTCAAAAAAAATACTTGAAAATGTTAAAATTTAAGGAGGTCATTGCTTAATCACTGACCGGTATTTGTGTCGCTATTTTAATTTAAAAGTACCCTAATCAGCTGATTAGGTAAATTTCAGAGAAAGCCGAGCTTCATCATGAGATAGACTCTACATTCTCTACATTTACCTTATTACATTTACGCATAGTAATTTGCTATTGCTATGAAATAAAGTAAAATTAATGCAATAAAATGAAAGAAAAATCACGCGTTCTCTAGCACAATGTAGAGTCTAAAATAATAATGAAATACTTTTAATAAACTTTATAGTATTGTTCATTCTGTAACTAAGGATGAATCGTTGTATCCATTGCCCAGTCCTTTTAAGGATCGAACCACGTAACTTAAGGCTTTCAATCGCTTGTGCCACTGAACCATCACGACTTTGTATTTACAATTTACATAATTGAAATAAAGCATTGAATTAAACATCGTTTCTCGAAAGATAAGGGCAATTGATAGCGGTGTGGTTTATTGATGTATATTATTACTGACAAATGCGCATCAACTTACTAAATAACATAACTTGTCAGTGCTTATAACCACTCATTAAAATTTTCTCACACGATAGAGCGATAATTTGTTGACGAGTGAAGTTGACATCTGACTAGCCTTGAGGTAACCTGGTACTGATGAAAAAGCATCAACTTCATTCATCAAAACCTTAAGTCCATCAACTAAACAAATAACGCATTTTTGTAATTATATTTTATTTTATTTGAAATATCATGAAATATCTTCATAACACCATCATTATCACACCACAATTATTTTTAAACTTCTGAAGCTCTTGGAACAATCGTGTCGTGGGCTTAATCCATAAGTATTTTGATGGAATGAGGGCCTTTGGATAAATTAAGATATGTTTTGAACCTTTTCAACTGCTTAAGTTACATTTTAATGTCGACTTTTTATTTATTTTAGAAGCATTTTGAACGTGTTCGTCTCTTGTTGTTGTTTTTGCTATAGAGGTCAAGATTTCTGATTACTCATTATACACTACTGAATGCTACTTGAAAAAAAACTGATCAAATATTTTTTTTGAACAAAAATTTGATCATATATTAAAAAAAAAAACCTGATCATATATTTTTTGAACAAAATTGTGATCAAATATTTTTTGAAAAAAAAGTACTTATCAAATATTTAAAAAAAAAAAATCTGAACAAATATTTGTTTGAAAAAAATTCTGAACAAATATTTTTTGAAAACAAATTCTGAACAAACATTTGTTTCACGGTAAGCGTATTTGCAAGAATTTGTTATATAATACTAGCTGTGCCCGCAACTTCGTCCGCGTAAAATTGGGTAAAAGAAATAGATTCAATTTTAGCATGACGATATATAGCCTATAGCCTTCCTCGATACATGGGCTATCTAACACTGAAAGAATTATTCAAATCGGACCAGTAGTTTTTGAGATTTGCGCGCTCAAGCAAACAAACAAACTCATCAGCTTTATAAATTAGTAGTTAGATTCTTAATTATACACAAATTTAAGAGTTTCATATGTCTGCCCAAAATATTTTCCATAATTTAGTAATGTTAAATATAACATCCATTTTATTCATTTCTTTTAATTGCCTGACAACGAGACTTATAAGCGACGACGGCTTTCTATCGGTGACATAAGCACACTTAAAGAAATACTAGAAAATGTTTACATATATCGCGATGTCTCCTAATCGAGAGACCTGCCACTAAACACAGTAAGAATTTAACCGAATAAGCTTAAAACCATGTTTGTTTGCATTGAATAGGCTCTGAAACTACTGGACCGAGTTGAAAAAATCTTTCACCATTAGAATCCTACATTATCCCAGATGAACATAGGCGATAGAATATTTTCAAAAAAGGTAGAGATCCGGTTGAAAATTTTGATAATACAAATACCCGAGTAAAACCGAGACGGGCCGCTAGTAATCTCATAAATAGATTAGTTCTGGATACGCCATTGCAAGAGTAGATATCTAATTATTCTAGGCCAACGCGTTCCATTTTTTTTTGTGTAATTTACACACTTTTTTCTCGCGATCTTTGAATTAACGATCTTTTTTCGAAGTGGTCTTTATTTTTAATGTCAACACAAGTTCTTGGCCAACGGTTACACGCAATGACGCACAGCGGACGTGACAGTGTTACCAACACCGAAAATAAAGGTCTTTGTCCCAACTGCCGAACTATAACGTCCGATTAGTGTTCATGTTGTCTTTTTTATAAGACATTAATCATCTGTAATTGATGAAGTGGCCAGTGATGATGATAATGTGTTTTTTCAATAAGACATAGGTACATACGGTAGTGGAATAGCTTACAAGCAAATTAAGCAATTTTTTTTTTTTTTTAGTTTTGAGACATTACTTTTAAGGTATGCCTATTATTTCTGTTCTCCTTCCAACTAAACTTAAAGGCTTGCCCAGCAATGTAGGGGTTTGAGTCAAACATCTCTGCCGTTAAGCCAATGAGACTCTGTAGTTACAAATTTAAAAATGTTCCCGGACCAAGTCTTGGGCATCAACTTGTCGCGTAATAAAACATTTAAATTTGCGCGTTACTTAAAATCGGTTCACGCACCCAGAGCCAATAATCTGCGGTGACGTTCGTAAATGAAATTCAAATAGTGCATCAACCTCCGCTAGGGTTGTCACTACAACCAAATGTTATATTATATCTACACGTCTGTTTGAATTGTATACTGCTTTAAAGCGTGATCGATTATAGTTACTCCCCAGTAGTTCAGAGCAAACCATGCCTGTTTATTGCTGCAACTACTCTCAACATTAAGTTTTTTAAAGGAAATATGTAGTACCAGCTGTTTGTT
>JANCMC010027439.1:88602-166395 GCA_024363005.1 Charaxes varanes | reverse complement strand
AGGTTTTCATCACCCCCACCCCTTAATTACGTACGGTGGCGGGTTATTTAACCGCGTCAACCCTAGCGCGGGCGTATCTCGTTGCGTGGTGCGATCGATCCCGATGACCCAGTTACTTACTCAGCGAAGGTGCTCTACGGCCGTGCAGATGCCATTACTCATTCCAATTCTAATTCTAATTCCAATTAACACCTATACTTTAGAAGAACATATTTATAAAATTAATACAATACACTTTTCTTTTGTTAACCGACCTCAAAAAAGGAGCAAGTTTTTAATTCGACTGTTATTTTTTTTTTGTGTTTGTTACCTCAAAAGTTTTGACTTAGTGAACAGATTTCGATGATTCTTTATTTATTTGAAAGTTGGTGCTTCCCGTGTAGTGCCATTTCAAATTTGGTCCAGTTCTGACAATTTCAACTTGTTTTTTTTTTATGTTAAAATGTTTTGTTCATGTCGTGTAAACCCACAGCTATGCGTTTTTCGAATAACGCTTGATTCGTACAGCATCTTTGTGGCCTTGGTTACCAGCTCCTAAGCATTAAATGGCATCTTTGAGAGACGTATGTCAGACGTTTTGCTAATTTTACATTTTACCCATTTATCGCTGCAATTTTTATACAATGTCTACAGATAAACGTTATAGCCTGCATGACAGATAGTGGAAGTATTTGGAGAAGGCGATAATTCGCAACGCACCAGCGAAGGAAGTAGGCTATCTATTTGATAGTGTTTGTTTTGGTGTGATAACAAGGAATAACAATAAATTTGTGCCGTATGCAGTACGTATGTTTACGAGACCTAGTTTAGAATCGCGTTTATATTTCTACGGTTAATATTACTTACGGTATTTGTTAGGTATTTATGGATTTACTGCGTTTGATCTGCAATAATTTATGAATGCACTCATAGGATTTAAGGATAAACTTCAATCATGTACTTGAAAGAGGAAAGTGGACCGAGAATGGAGTGGGCTTTGCCCAGCTGTGGGAAGCAATGGGCTAATTAAAAAAATATGTTTGAAGCTTGAAGATGTGTAAGCTAAAGACAAATATCTTCAGCTTACACAAAAATCGACTCGGACAGTTCGTCATTTCTCCACATAATTACCTGAGTTTTGGGCCCGGATCCACCATAGTGGGCACAATAGGCTTGCCCACCACCCTAAAAGACTTGTGACGTCATACTTTCAGAGTCAATTGGGATAGAAAGTCTTCTAATATTATATCCAATATCTTCAGTTGGTAGTCGGTAGTCACCTAGGTGAACGGCCTGTCCGTTTGCCCCTTGTAATAAAAAAAAGTATTCTTCGGTTGTGGTTTTCTGTAGGGTAAGTACTGGTCGAGCCGGAGCTAGGCAGCTCCACAGTACCACCGAGAAAACTCGTTATGCCCTACTTCTCTTAAATTACTGATGTAATTCTGAAATACAAGAAAAGGAGCCAACTCCGACGCGACCTGGATTTTCACTGGAACGGTATTGATGGCATTTAACAAATTTTCCTGCGCTCTCAGTCATGAAAGATTGAACTACAAACAAATTTCAACTCTAACCCAATTAAAATAAAGTATTAATTACCGTATCACCGTGTATCGCGTGCAAGTCTAACAGACTATAACAATGTAATAGGTACCTACCTAGTTAGTTGCCTATTCCGTCGCTGAAACGATTCGGGCGGATTATTTGATATGCAAAATTGTAGTTGATGAAAGGAGGCGTAGCTTAGCCCAAATCTATGACAAGTAGGAATAATTTTTATTAGCTCAAGTTCAATCAGGGATTTATGCGAAGTAATATGATAATTCCACGGTTAACACAATTTTACAAGGAGACATCGTAATGCGGAGAAATATCCTCGATATATTAAAAATATTTCTAGTATTCTATAAAAAAGATTCTATTAGATAAATTACAACAATATCGGTTAAGAGGTTTGCCCCTGATGACCTGTAAAGCAGAAAAGATTGATAAGGTCAGAAGGCAAATTTGGTATTTAGATCATCAGCCGTACGGCGATGTGCTCGGGCTTTTGACAGAGCGATTTTACAATTTAGATATGAAGATCTATGTCACAACCGACGGGGGAATGTGGAGCGTCATGCAAAATGCATTTGCTGCCCACACGACAACCTATCGCTGTCGGCAGGGTTGCTGATGAGGAGAAAATTAAAAAAAAAAACCAGCTCCACGTTGCAATAAATTAATATATACCAGGACTATATGACACACGGATGTCTGTTCCTAAGGTAGACAACTTAATGCCTGTGTCATAGGTAACAGACGCCTGTTATATCAAGAACAATGAGTTTGGTAATTTCAAGGAACATTTTCGTCTACTTTGAAACGCTACAAAAATATACCACCTTATAAAAACGACTATTTACTACGATACAACTCAGGTATATAAAAAAACCCTACACCATGTTGAGAGCGTCTCAATATATGAACTAGTTGACAGCATAGTGTATATTAGGATCCGGCTTTTCGCTATCTGAGACAGAATTGAATGCAGAATCTTCATTCATCAACGGTCAGGAAAGTAATCATATTTCAATGATCAAGAATTTAATCATTCTTCAATGATCAAGAATTTAACCATTCTTCGATGATCGAAATTGCACAAATTCTTTAATGATCAAGAATATAATTATATTTCAATGATCAAGACTGTTATCATTCTTCAATGATCAAGAACAGCCACATCCCCTACAATCTAAGCGGACCCTGGTATTAAACCGGGATAACGCTAGGAAGAAGAAGAATTTAAATCGTTCACTATCTTTTTTATTGATAATTGACATTGTACTTTTATTTTAGCAATTATTTTTATTGTTACTATTTTCTTGTAAACTTTGCACGCCATTTAATGGCAATACACAGAAACAGAATCAATTTATTGCGTCATCATTATACTTACGTGTATAAAGCAAATAAACAAATGATTTGATTTGGTAAAGAAATGAATGAGTGCTATTGTGTAGCAGAAGAATTTTAAGGCAGGTGATAACGCAGCCTTTTCGGAACAAGAAATCTCTTTGTGGAATAAGAGAAACAGTTGCAATAAGGACTTTTTCTATTTCGATAAGATATTGAAACGCACCGTTAATTTTACACATATATCGATACTAAAATATATATTTAATCCTAATAATAAAGAATACAATCTATTTCTTATTTATAGCGCTGTGAGTCATTGAACAAATTTATTAATGTATCAAATAAAATATTTAATGTAACATTTAAAAAAAAATCTTGACAACATTGAAAAAATCTTGCTTTTGAATCAATCTTCGAAAATAGCCCAATTATAGAAATTGAAAAAATTTCATTGTAAAAATAGCCGAGTAATTTTTAAATATTACTAAATTATTCCCTGTATTTTTGTAAATACAATAAAAGTCTTATTTCAAACTTTATTTACACTCGCCTATTTTAAATACAATTTTAAAAAATAAATATTAAAATGTAACGCACGAACAGTTAGTAAAATGTTTAAAACAATCTCTTCATCACAAATAACGACAGCGATAACATCTACGAATGTAAAAACTTTTATTTACATTTTGTTGCCCAATCTCCTTCGTTTCTTCTTCATTGAACGTAACATTGGCGAATTAAATTATGCGCATGCCTAAAAGCAAGCCATCAATCAAAAGAAGAAGAAGAAGAAGAAAAGAACATCTACAAAATTTGTATCTACAACGGGAACAATAAATCCTCCAAAAAATAACAGGATAGTTTTATTTACGGGACCCAACAATAGACGTTTAAAGTAATTTATTTCGACGTTACAAGCAGTTGTTCAAGTTTATGCGCCTAGATGTTGCATCTATATTGTAGATAATACAGTCTACAAATACTCGTTCAAAGAAAGAAAGTAATAGCATTTATTTCTTACGACAGTATTTAAGTAATACATACATTCCTTCTTTCTAGATTACCTGATCTTGCTACCATAATGTTAAATTTGTTTTAGATTATTTTGTAGATAGTAGATAATTATTTTTAATACCGAAAATATGTTGATTATCAGATCGTATAAGAATTTTCGTGTCATATTTGAGAAAGGCGAGGAAATTGTAAGTAAATGATGAATAAATTTAATTTTGGACCAAGTGGGTATAATATAATTATATTCCACTAATAATATATAACTTAACTATGTTTAGAAAAAAAATCGTGAAAATTATTTTCTTTTAAATATTGCTAATAATAATGAAGCACATTTATTGAAAAGTAAAAAAAAAATAATAATGTGCGAAACAAAAAATTAAGCAATGTACATATCACAATTCATGACGAGCGTTCTGTGATTTCAGCCGCTAAACCGCTTCGTGAATATGCATAATCGTGGTGCACAATGAAAATTATGTTTATTCGTGTACGTAGATAAGTCGATCCATATAATCGAAGCAATGCTTCTCCGAATAATAATATTAATCATCAATTATGTTTATTCAAAAGGCGATGCATAGATAAGACGATCCATGTAATCGAAGCAATGCTTCTTTAAAGTATAAAAAATATATTAAAAAATCATAATTAAAAAGAAATCAAGACAATTAATTAGAATTTTCTATGTAGCTTCTTATTACAGTTTAAATATATAATGAAAAAGGGACATCAATTTTGAAAGTTTTTAAGCGCGTTCTGTGATTTCAGCCGCTAAACCGCTTCGTGAATATGCATAATCGTGGTGCACAAGTCTGTATCTGATGACACTGCAATGTTATGATGACATGGAACTGATATAATGATAGAGCTGGAAGGAGACCATAGGAACTCCGTGATCAAACGTTATAAACAAATTGAGTTTGGGCTCGTTTGATTTGTCTTGACCAGTAATTCGTTTTTGTGGTATTTTCTGAAATAAGAGCTATTAAAAAATGTATTTTTTTTACTTAAAATTTATTTAATTTAAGCTTGTTTTGTTTCATAAAATATTTTTTCATTTAAACAGGTCTTTTGACTGTTATTTTTGCAACGAAAACTGCTAAAATGTCAGTTTTGTTTCGCCAGTGTAAACTCTTCTTGGAAAAGTTTCAATCTGAAGCTAAATCCGCAGCTCCTTCAAACAATGGAGCTACAAAACCTTTTATAAGTAACGGAATGAAGTAGGCTATCTATCATTTCCGCTTGTTCTGGTAATATATTGGCCGGTCGGTTTACCTTGATGATTACATTTTTTTCTGTGCCGTATTCCGATATGTCAGTTGACCTTTATATCTATCAGTAGGCAGCTAATTATAAATTTTATTATATGCCACTGGTTTGAAATGCTTAAATTTACATGAAAATTAACGATTCTTTGAATATTTAGCCAAAGAAAGATATTAACACAGACGAGAATGTAAAAATGTTGATGATTTATTCTGAATATTGTCTAGCCACGTAGTAACCCACTTTTGCATCGAAGATATTTCTATCATAAATAATATTATTTAGAGATAGGATAAAGGTTCTACGTATTCAATCGCACAAGTGAAAGTTTGGCTGTCATGTGTAGGTTTTTTACAGTGAAATTCCTCCTTTTTTGAAGGTTAAAGGTCGGGATAAGGATTTACATACACTTTTGCTATTTATTTTGTCCGTACGTTGGGCGACCCTCAGCCAAGTAACGAATCTGAGACTACATTCCAGCCTCCGGGAGAAAAGGGATGGCATCTGATTTATTTATAAGAAATGTATCTATTTATAAGAAAATTCCTTTTTTTCCATCTCTCGCTACTAAAACTTTAATTTAAATAAGTATCGTCTGATTAAAATAATTATTTTTATACAGACTCACAGTCTTACTGTCGATGGACAAAAGAAGCAAAATCAAGTCAAGATTTATTTAAGCTGTTTTAAATTAACTTAAATCGTAAATTTATACTTTTTTTGCAGTATTATATTATATAACCTACTTCAGAAAAGGAAGAAGGAATAGACATAAACCAATATTCCTAGAATATGTGTGTTTTCAATGTCATTTTTACGCTGTCATTTAAAATTAAATATACTACATTGTTTTTGGTACTTAAATAATTATATTTATTGTTTTTAAAAATTAATTTTAAATAATGTATGAAAAACTAGACTGTTTTTATCGTATTAATTAAGTCTCTTTAATTTAATACAAACGTAGATCCAAAAAAAATTGCTGCTAAAATCGATCTTAAAGCACAGTATCGAATTAAAGTTAACAAAAAAGATAAGTGTTTATAGACCCTTATCCTTTTCAATTATAGAAAAATAATTTTATAATTGAAGATATCTTTTTTAAGCTGCAGAAACCATAGATATAAGAAAGTGACAATTCAAATGATGCGCAGTGTCGGACGGCCTGCTAGTAGATGGAGCGACGTTGAGCGAAGAGTGGTCGTCATAAGTTGAATGGGTCTTCTTCTTCTTCCTAGACTTATTCCCGGTTAAATAGCAGGGTCCGCTTAGATTGTAGAGGATGTGGCTGTGGGGCGAATTAAGATAATCGATTGCCATCTAACGTCATCCTCGGAACCCCCACGATTTCTATAACCTTATGAATAATGTCACAAAGTTAAATTTATCGGCTCCGACTGTTTTACTTGTCTTCCGAAACACAGAGGAGGAGGTTTGATATCTAAGCGATATCAAATATAAACGAATCCTAGAATGGGTCACCTATCTAACACCCGGTCGCAGCAAGAGCAACTTAATGTAGCGATCGACTCAAATGCGGAGCACTGATTAGGTCACGACCTCGTCATGTCCTCTTCTCGACTGTCGTAAAGAAAATGAATTTTGTGATCGCGGATCAGTGACCTCGGTAAAGTCCTCGTTGAATTTAATATCCACACGAGTAACGGTGCATTCTCGGCACACTTTAGCAGATGCAATTATACATTTATGCTTCAGCAAGATTCAAGTCTAAATTTCTAACAGTACCTACTAGCCCGATTATGCTTGATGAATTTCTCCTGTGTCTTCATTGTTATTATATACTAGCGGACCCGGCAGACGTTGTCTTTCCCGAACGTTGGGTTACTTATTATTTATAACATTTTATTATGCTCTAATATTATTCCCGTTCCTCTTCCCTTTTCCGTCCCCGTTACCTTTCACAGTATATTCGAAAAAAAAAGTTTTTCATTGTCAAAAGCGCTAAAGTTACATTAGAAACAATGAAATGTGCCTGTGGTTAAGAATTTTATAAGTTTGTATTTTTCCAAATATTTATCTTAACTTTTTCTTTCATAAGAATTCTCCTGACAACTATAAACAAAACAAAAAAGTTTGTAATGCTGTTTACTTTTTCGCAATGTTTGAATAAACAGTGTTTCTTTCTTTCTTTGAATAGGTTACTACGCTTAAGGAGTAAGGTTGAATGTCACAGAGGATGTGACTTGGTGTCTCTAAACGCTTCGCATTATAAGTCGTCCAATAGGTGTAGGTATTTTTGCTCCAATTTGCATTATAATCGTCCAAATCAGTGCATCTAAATTTACAGTACAGCAGTCTTCTAGACGTGTAGAAAGGGTAAAATTTGGCGTTGTACTCACGTTTATTTTCGTGCCAGTGCACGGCCAAGGACAGTTTACTAGTGACTAACGGTGTTACGTAATTGTTTACGTGCGAACGAACGTTAAACTAGATCCAATACGGATAGATACCGAGTTCCACTTGTTGAAGTAAAAACTTCTTTATCACCGCTATGATTAAAAACTCAATAAAACGAAAAATGCGACCGTAAAAACTACCTGTGCACTTGTCGCACTTGGGAGTTCCATAAGAATAGATTTCAAGTTCCACTTCTTAAAATGAAAACTTCTTTATCACCGTTTTGATTTGTAACTCAATGAAACAAAAAAGCGACATTAAAAAGGGAATAATACATGTACCTGTCGAACTCAGGGAATTCCATAGGAATAGGTTTCAAGTTCCACTTCTTGAAGCGACAACTTCTTTGATATGAAATTCTATGAAACAAAAGGGAACGATTGGCAAAACTAGCAGTTACCTATGTAGAAAATATACGCAAACTATTTCTAATATTTAACACATTAACCACAATCATATTACTGTGACATAATAAATATTTGTAAGTAAACAATTCAAAATGCCACAGAACACTGAATAATTTATATAAAACATGTGATTCACTCCCGTATGTAAATGAGGCCTGTCGGTGCAGCACGGGTAAATGTGTCATTACGTATTATACAATAATGATATTACGTAACTGGTTTTACTTTTCGGTACATTTATATACTTTAGGGACATTGCACTGAAATAATTAATAATTGAATAGTATTATTTCTTTTATTATTTAATGTCGAAGTAACAAAAAAAAAATAACTCAGAAAGAGCAATAGTATACTTAATCTGTCTTAATAAACACGTTAATATTTTACTGTTACTAGTTTTTTCCGCGACATAGCTCTCTTTGATGTCAATAGTTCGATGGATAATGGCAAATGGCAGTTAAAAAATTTTAGCCCATTTTTCTATCAAAAGAAAGCATTGTTCCCAAGTTTAGTTTTTTTTAATAGAAAAATTGTTTAAAAATTTGTCTAAAATTGTCTAAAGAACTCATAAATTTACAGACCATTTTTCGATTTCCTATCTTAAAAAAACTTAACTTGGAATCAATGTATTCTTTTGAAAGAAAAAATATGATCCCTATGAACCCTTTCTGTTGCTGTGACAAATCTTAGACATTTTTATTACAAGCAACGACGCTCCTCCACTAACGACGTTTCTTCCCCTGCCTATCAACATTTGGTATGACCCTACTAGTTGTAATACCGATCTTATAATAGTTCTTGATGAGCCAACGTCTTTTAGCGGATTACGTTTGAAACGTAGCAGTAAAAGGTTGGATCAATTTCCTCGTCTGTCATTACTGTCTTCGCTTGTAAGTGCAATCCGTGACCCATGACTTTCACGGCGTGCATGTGTAATGTATGAAGGTGAAGGCTTTATGCGTCGTGCGCTTGGGAAGTTGAACACTTTCATATTCATTGTTAACAGACTTGGAAAAAGCTGTCACGTCTAATAATTTTAGTATATAAGTGACTGAGTCAAAGCCAGACTCAAAATCATTTATTCATATAGACTTATTTTATAAGCTCTTATTAAGGTCATGTTATATTACCATTATTATTTTTTATCAATTAGTAATTTGGTGATAAAATTTACGACTTAAAAGCAAAGTTTGCAAGGGTTCCTCGCACCCTATACTGAGATGAGCCCGCAATAATCTCAGTCGGGTAATTTTTTGTTATCTGCATTTTCACAAAGGCCGGCAACACACCTGCGAGCCACCTGGTAGTGCAGATGTCCATGGGCGTGGGAATGCACATAAACAAATGCCTGGCTTGATTACCAAATACTCGCCGATGCGTTGGCAATCTTTGAGAAATTAATATGATCTTTTCTTAAAATTTCAACCAGTTTGGAAACACCGGAACTGTCGCATCGGTTTCTTTCACAGGTATGTTATACGAGGCCGATAATACCTTACTAAAAACTCGTGTATAAATAGATAATGGATACATGTCTTTAGCTACGTCAAACTAAGTTACAATACTTAGTATCATGACACTTTCTGAAGTAACTTCTAGTTAACTCGAACTTTGTCCTTTGTTTCAAATTCAGTGAAATTAATATATGATCGCCGAAGTTTAGATAGAGTAAATCGTATACGTAAGCTTTCTCTAAAACGGGATATAAATAACGTACTGGTGAATTCATTAAGCACGTTATAATATTCTTTGCTCGCAACTTAGTCCGTGTAGTTAATTAGGAACTCTTGCAAGTTGGAGCGCACAGTAGAAATGCGAACTGAGGGCCTAGCACGAACATTTCTCGACGGTTTACTCACGTTTACGTTACGTTCGAAACCTAACATCAAACGAAACCTTAAGGTCAGCCACTTCTTTGTTGAATTTCATTACGTTATTGGCTCCGGGGTATATAATGCTTACGAAATTATTTGCTTTACAATTAACTAGTATCTACATCGCAGGTTACGATTTATTAAAGTAGTCTTTTACGTTAGGTTCGATAAATAGTCTTTTAGCAAAGAAAGAAAAACACTTATTTGATTCATCACACTATACATTACTTAACCTTCCTTTTTATAAAATATTTAACATAATTTCGTTCAACCTATGCTATAAGGAGACTTTTATTGCTATAATTCTTTAATATTAGGTTATATTACGTTATATTATATTAGGTCATTTTTCTTTCATTTCTTTTACACTTTCATATAGAAGTTTGATGTTATTAATCCTTTATTCTATTTACTTTTTTTTTAAGATTAACCTATAGCAAAAACGCAAGTTAAAATATTTCTGTCTGTTTGTTCTGGTAATTTCCCAAACGGCTGGACTGATTTCGATGGGAATTTCACTGGCAGATAGATGATGTTACAAGGACTAACATATGCTACTTTAGTTTTAGAAAAATAATTAGGATCCTGCAGAAAATAAAACTTTCAAAATAAAATCACTGAGTTCATGCGAGTGAAGTCGTGGGTTACAGCCAGTATATGATAAAATTAATGATTTCTCAAAAATCTATAATGGGGAGACAGTATTTTGGATAGAGTTTGTCCATTTTTGTAATGGTAATGTTATAGGACTTAGAATTGCAACCATAGCACAATACTGCACTTATTTTCGTTGAAGGCTTGATAGCTTAATAAAATAATAATAAGTAATGGCTTTAACAAAATTCCAGAAGCCATATTAAATCTGTCTATAGTTAAATTTTAACAGCATGTTAAAAACACGTTTATTCCTAAGGCGTATTATACCGTCGAAGACTATGTTAAAGATGAAAATACTCGGAGTTGAGGACCTTTGTACTTTGTAGTTAACACGCAAAAATTAAATTTAAACTCAGTTTTGTAATAACTATTTTTAAAAGAGCGGCTAACGATTCAAAAAAGCTACTTGAATAAAATATCACTTGAATTTGGAAAAAAAAACTTTTTAATGGTCTATTAGGAATACTAAGAATTTTAACCGAATTTTTGTTTGTCACGCAAAATACCCAGTTTCTGGTTAATGATGGTATATTGTCTGACGTATGTAGGGGAAGTGGGTGGATCGGTTTATGCAGCCATTTTTTTAAATTGTAAAGTAGAACTGAGTTAAGTCAACTTTACAAAATTAGTTCGTTTAATTTAATATGCATTAGAAAGAAATGTAAGGCTTTTTTATTTTTATTTCATTTTATAATCAAAATGTATAAAGATAAGCAAACATCAATAACATTTCTTTTTTTTTTAATTTTTTTAGCCAGGATATAGTTTAAGGATTTCTAGTCATAAACGACACTATAAAACAAGGTAAGAAATATTGATTTTGAGCCTAATAAAAAAATCATACGTAAATGCAAACTTTCTAAAAAATACTATATATTTAGGAATAACAAACTCTATATGTATAATAAGAAATAATAAACACATTTAATATAAATATATTAACAATTAACAATAAAGTAATTGAAGTGACCATTTTAATTATTTGAACAGCTGTACAAAACCTTCCTGCTTGTTGCATACCTCGAAATTAGTTTAAGAGGTCAAGGAAAATTGAGTTCATCAACGTTTGAACAGTTGTTAACTTAAAATTTGGGTTACAAATATATTTTACTAGTTAGTATGTATAGCCTATAGCCTTCCTCGATAAATGGGCTAACGAACACTGGAAGAATTTTTCAAATCGTAACAGTAGTTCCTGAGATTAGCGCGTTCAATTAAACAAACAAATAAACTCTTCGGCTTTATATATTAGTATAGAGATACTAGCTGTAACCCGCGACTTTCCCCGCCTGAAATCGGTTGTTTTATTTAAATTTATATTTTTATGCGGAGTCAATGTTACCAAAAGACACTCCAATTTATTGTATGTTTTGATGTGCGCTCCAATGTATTTAAATTTTATTCCGACATTACACACAGCCACTCCAATTCTATTTATTTGTGTAGACTCTCTCTTTCTTTATATTTATTCAATTATATATTCAATAATGATTACAATTTTCAATACACTAATATATTAAAAACTGATTGTTATATTACAATTTAGCTGTTTATAACGCTCTACTATAAAACTGGGAATGTGGAGTTACACCAACTTATGTGTGAGGTGTCGATATTAGTATAGATAAAGGATTCGCAAAACTCTTCTTTAAAAAGCAGCTTTAATAAATCGTCCATTTTGTTGGAGCCGTGGCTAAACTTTAAAATTGTTCGGCCCTCATCATCGAACATAATAACGCCGTAAAATCCAGCGCGCACCTGGACCGATTGTAAAGTTAAATCGGCAGTTTTCGATTCTTACATCTTACCCTTGGGCCTTAACGAATAGTGTTTTGTTTTCAATTTTTTATTTCAAGTTTCACATTATTTTGTTTGATTGAATTTTACTAAGATTAAGCATATTTTGTTTTGTTTTTGATTCGATTTGATTCGATTCGATATTTGATTCCTATATAATATAATCGCGTACAACTGAATCGACTCAATCCGTACATTAGCACAAAAGGTTGTTATTACGGATATCGGCTTTTCCTATTTCCATAAAACTTCTTCACTTCGAGAGCCTGATCATAATTCTCATAATACAGCAATTATCAAAAAAATTATAACAAAAGTTTTAAAATAAATACGGTCAATAATTTATGCCAATATACATACGTCTCTAGTGCATACAATTGCACGCAAACAACTCAGTAGTGGTTATTTTTGCAATCCTTTTAATTGAAATCTACAAAACCATTTAAACTGACACTGTCCCTCAAATACTACGGCGTGACAACCAATTCGACTTAAGCCAAAGTGAAAGAAGCTCGTAAATGTGATCAATTTACAAGAAGCGTGACGAGCATTGCAAAAATAACAATTTGCGTCGATAAATTTATATTGACACCTTTTTTAGGGTTCCGTAGTACTACAAGAGACCCTTATGATTTCGCTCCGTCCGTCCGACCATCTGTCTGCCCGTAAGGTGGTCCCCCCCTAGCATTTCCAAACTATTAGACATAGAGACTTGAAAATTTCCATGTCGATAGAACATGCTAAAAACTCATTAGGAAAATTATTTTGAACGAAATCGGACAACAACTTCGCAAGTGTTTGCAAAAAAGCGAATAAATGATTTTTGCTTTTGAATATTTCTGCAAAAACCACACTAGTGTCTGCCAAACGCAACGCAAGCAATATCTCAAGTCAAAAATCCGGCTTTTCCTGTCTCGCTAGCACAAACATACGTTGGCAGAAATATTATATAACTCTTTACACAACGCAAGACCGAGAGACAATTAAAGCGGGTATTCTCATTAGCATTTGTAAAGGAAAACTTTTGATGTTAAAGAGCAAGGGAAAAAAATCAAGAGAGAAGAAAGTGGAAGCCTCATTAACGTGCCTTTAATAATAGCGAAATGCTTCCGGCGAGTAGCGGAAGAATTTTAATATGTTTTAGTTTGTCTCCTTGTGTGTGAAGTTCGTAGCAATTAAAACATTTATTAGATAGTCAATAGACTTAACATTTTTATTTGATCTAACTAGTTAGTGTCTGCGTTATTAATTGATTCTTTCAGAATTGTGTTTATATTCACACAATAGTAAGATCCATCCTCAATCTGTGAGCAGTTGAAAGCAATGTCTCGTCACTGTCTCATAAAATGTGAACTTGAAGCACACACGCGCTCTCTTGATTGAAGGACAATGGTTAGAATATCATTAAAAGATGGAATATCGCCATGCCAATTTTCTACAAATTGGCTTACAGGCCTGTATTTCGCTTCATATATTTAATTCAGTAAACACCATTCATTCGCTAGCAGTCAATTTGCTAGATTATATTGTTTTGTTATACGATTTGTTGTAGATTGTTTCGAAGACTGTTCTCCGGCTGTCAATGAGTTGATGTCAGGGCGCACGACCGGCGCAAACTTGACAAAACCACAACACGCACTACTGGCAAATACACTTGACTATGACAGCTGACAACCTCCCTAGTAGACAACAGTAACTGTACAATTATTTATTAATTACTTCTATTTTATATTACTTTCATTGGCCATTTCATCTGTTGCAGATGATTTATGCAGTGTGCAGTTTAGCGACACTTCCGTTTGTTTTGTGCAACCCAATCCTGGATTGACACGAACGGACACACCCAGAGCAAATGTACACTCCGAGAGAACCAGATCGGTAGTGGTTGTTGTTGGTTGTTTTTCTGTTTATTTTACCAAAAGTTCGCCTGAAATTAGGTAAAAAATATAGATTCCATTTTAGCGTGATGATATATAGCCTATAGCCTTCCTCGATAAATAGACTATCTAACACTGAAAGACTTCTTCAAATCGGATCAGTATTTCCTGAGATTAGCGCGTTCAAGCAAACTAGCAAACTCTTCAGCTTTATATATTAGTATACATACACTATATATATATATATATATATTATATTATATATTAGTATAGATAAGAAACTATAACATTACGAGAATAGCTTATAACAGATGTATAGTCGAATAGACAATAATAAAGTAAATTAAATTCTGTCAAAATAAGATATACGTATAAAGAGTCGGACCGAACAAAAAGGGTCACATCCAGATATAAATTACTCCTCAATTCGGTCGTTTCGATTCAAATCGAAAGAGCATCTTTATACAGAGATTTTTCTCGGCACCAACGGGAGAATACAAATGGTCACATAAACGGAAATGGGACGGTTTCATTCATGGTACACACGCGCTGCGATAATTAGATCAACAGATGATACGATGTTAGTATTATGCTTATACAATACAATGTAGTATGATTATATAAACTATATAATTTTAATTTGAGCTAGCGCCATGTTTGTAGCCGATTTGAGCCGGCGCGTCCGGGTACCCGTACCTAGTGCTAGAATGGGTCACCCAGCTATGACCCGGTCGTAGCGAGAGCAACTAAACCTTGCGATCAACTCAAATGCCGACCACTGATTAGACCACAACCTTCTCCTATGCTTAAACAACGTAAGTACATTGTAAATATTTAATTTTGAAAAAAAAAGTAATCTGGCAAGACAAATATACTTACTATAATGGGGATTGTACATACGTGGGTAAACACATGTACTGAGATATTTTCCTACAAATTTAATTAAAATGACCTTTGTTGTGTGAGTGACGCTATATTATAATACCAGAGATCGCCGGCTGGTCGAAATTCGCCCACAAACCTTTTTGCGATTAAACAACGACGTATATTGTTCTATTCCCAGAAAAATAAGATTTGCCAATTAATATAACATACGGTTGTCAGGATTACGTTTTGACATCATCCAATACATGTGTGTGTAAATTGTGTAAATAGTTTCGCCTTTGTGTGCGTGTGGTTTTATTCTAATAATTTAATATATTAAAATTGCATATTAAAAAAAATTACACATGTATTGAATGATGTCAAAGCGTAATCCTGACAACCGTATGTTATATTAATTGATAAATTATTTTTCTGTGAATAGAACAATATATGTCGTTGTAAGCAAAAAGGTTTGGGGCGAATTTCGAACAGACGGCGATCTTTAGTTTAATTCAATTGCCAAGATAAATAGACATCTGTACACACGCGATATCTGATATTTTCTGTCAATACTTTGAAACTATTGAAACATTCGTTTCATTTCGACATTACGTTTAAATTCGCGTATTAGTTCGTAGTGTACATGATATTTCATTCACTCGAGGACGCATTTATTCCTAAACGGTAAACAGAACTGAACTGGTAATATAGGCAATTTATATTCATACATTTCGACGATAGAAATCTATCATTATTCTATTTCTAACAAGTTGGAATTATTTATTCATTACATACCCGTACGCGGGGCACGTTTTCGATTGATAACTCGCATAATTCGCACAGGGACGCCGCGCAACCCGGCCGATACAATGGCAGATTATCGAAGTAAATGACGTAAATAGTCTTCGAATAGGAGAAACCCGAATGGCCCGCCGGCTAAGGGCCCGCAGGATGACCGTCTCGCGACTCGAATACCAGATGAGGCATTGAAACTGGACCGTGGTTAACCGAACAGCCCAGTTTCCTAAGCTATAAGAAAAGCCAATTTTGCAACACATGTACCCCTCCATAAACTTACATTTTATCCTAAACGAAATAGTATGTATCGTTCTCTTAGGAATAAATGCGTACGTACACGTACTTTTAAATGTATGTATTTCTCTTCTGCACTTCTCGTCGCATTCATCTCCTATCATTTAAGGGTTTCTGGAACAAATCCTTTTTACGAGATCAGTCATCCTGTGTACACAAAATTCTTTGTAACCTGTTTTATATTTGTTATTTTGGTATATAAATTGTAAAATAAATAAAAAAATTTTACTGTTTTCCAATCTTGAAAGGCCTATACATAGCTTACTACTGTAACCCCCTCCCCCCCCTTAACACTTTTGTAACGCATTAATATTATTCTATAATTTATAATATTACAATATATGTAATATTATATTCTATTCATAATATTACAATATATGTAATATTATATTCTATTTATAATATTACAATATATGTTATATTATATTCTTCACATTCGGGGCAACACAAGCCCGTTGTACGAGAATAATCCTAGAACGCGTTTTCCTATAATTAAATAAACTTACCGTGTTATAGGGGGGATTATAGTAGTAGGTATAAAAGCGTCAATATAGAAAATCTTCGAGACTATCTGCAACTAAATAACCGTACTGGTTAACTTCATAGATAACATGGAGTTCCTATGTTTAGCTTCAGCATCAGATCAGGACCATGTCATCATAATAATGCATTGTCATCCGATATACATATGTATCCAACATTTTGCCTCAATCGGTCGAAGATATCTTCAAAATTCAGTTGTAAGACTCCACCCGAACAAACATACGTTGCAAGTTAAATAGAAGCTTTTAAAAAAGCATCTTTAACATAAAACTCAGAATTCAACATTAAGATTTGGGCCAAAATCTCCACTTCATGGACCCCAGATCGGAAACAACATCGCGACAGACCAAGAATGAGATGAAGGAATGTCTTGGATCGTTATAATAGAGACTGGCAACGCATAGCCTTAGACAGAACCAAGTGGTAAAATCGTAAGGAGGCCTTTGCCCTGCA
The DNA here is from genome assembly GCA_024363005.1 of Charaxes varanes. Taxonomy (NCBI): domain Eukaryota; kingdom Metazoa; phylum Arthropoda; class Insecta; order Lepidoptera; family Nymphalidae; genus Charaxes; species Charaxes varanes. The sequence goes on along the minus strand of JANCMC010027439.1, from coordinate 149,253 downwards.
GTGGAAGAAAATAGGCTCTAAACAAATAATAATAATAATAATAAAACTGGCTGTATTAGAGGTAGCGCCACGTTTGCAATCCTTTTGGTCTGCAGCCTGCGGCAAAAACAGGCCGGCACCTCCGGGTACCAGTACCTCTTTCTCACTTAAGATCGGCTTGAAGTGGCAGCAATGCTGACAGCATCATCAGCAGCGCCAAGTAATGGTATTGTTGTCGAGTATCATGCGGTTTGTAAGACTTCCCGGTGGCTTAGAGTCGTCATTAAAGGCCGACAAGGCCTCTGGGAGCCTTCTGATCGTGCAGTTGTCCATGGGCGCCAGTAGGCACTTCGGTGCCTTCCTTCAAACAAAGACGTTATGTTTCTTGTACTTTATAGTTTAAGTAAACTTCTGTAGTACGAATTGTATATTTTAAATTGTTGTAATTTTTCTGTCCCTCTAAAATAGTATGAACATTAGACATTTTTAGAATTGAATATGATATAAGATAAGAAAGTTATTATATTTAAAAAACATTGTACGAGATAATTTGGCCTTTCAATAACAATAATAATTAATTAAAAGCACATTAAAGTTAGAGTGCGTCTTGTATATAAATGAATTTCAATATTCATTTTGGAATTCAAATCTAAGTCTTTGCGAAATAAAAGGCAGAATAAACGCATTTTTATTTATTTTATTAACATATACTGAGTGAGTAAAAAACAAAAATATTTAAAGTATCACTAAAAATAATTATTTTTGCAGATTTTATATTTGCTCATCTAGTACTACATATTGTGGTTATTAACTTTATAGGATAAGTTCAGCTTAAAAAGTGTCAAATTCTTTTAATATAATTACTACCTTCTATCAAGCTTTTTTTTTAATTTTACTTATATGAATGAGTGGATATTGTATAATAGAATTATATTTTAAATAAATCAAACATATACTTTAAGAGAAGTGTGTAGCTTAACCAGTAGTTAGCATTTGAGCGAATCAATAAGTTAAATAGTTCTTTCCACAGCCTGTTGATACACAGGTGACCCATTCTAATACAGGTTTGTTAATAATGCAACCTTTTCCATGTTTCGGAAAACACATAAAATAGTGGGTCCCAATCAATGTCACTGCATGCATTATATTAGTCATGAAATTTTGAGTTTGTTTGTTTTCTTAAACGCGCTAATCTCAGGAACTATTGGTCCGTATTGAAAAATTATTTCAGCGTTAGATAATCCATTTATCGAAGAAGGCATAATCTCTATAAATCATCACACTAAAATTGAATCTATTTTTTTTTACCTAACTTTACGCAGAAGATGTCGCGGGAACAGCTAGTTTTATATATAGTAAAGGGCAATAAGGTTCAACAGATGACAACTGACTCTAGAACACCCATAGACATCTGCATTAGAAATATAGACGTATTTATAAACAATTGTTTTAGTGAAATTTTTATTTAATATGACCAGTTTGCTAGAGTTAAAACACTGAACTTTATTGTTGACAACAATAATAAAGAAATAAAGATATTTACAATGTACTTAAATTTAAATAATCGTCGAGTTTTTTTTTAAAGTTCTAATTAATTATTTTTGTTAAATTAACATATTTTGTTGTTCTTTACTACATTGTCCATTTGCCAGTTAAAATCTGGCCAGTCGTTTCGTAGATTAACCGTTACAAATAGACTGATATGATATGACTATAGAGAATAGAGTTGTCTAAGGCATCGCACCCACTACCAATGCATTTAAAAAGTTAATGTTATTTCAAAATTACAAACAAACGCTTAAATTTTATTTGTATATGTATAAAATACTAGTTGTTACTCGCGACTTTGGCCGCCTAAAATTAGGTTAAAATTTTAGCGTGATATATAGCTTATAGCCTTCGTCGATAAATGGGCTATCTAACGCTGAAATAATTTTTCAAATCGGACCAGTAGTTCCTGAGATTAGGGGAAATGATGCATATTTTACCGCATGTATATTCAAATGCTGAATTTCTCGGAAATTATTTAAAGAAAACATACATACATAATATTATATACATGAGAGAACAAATTGAAAACATGATAATTAAAATAATTATAAAAAATAACTTTATATTAATACATTGTTAGAACAAATCATTCTTATATTTTTATATAAATTTACATACATGTAAAAACCTTATAACACCAAAGACATTTTCATTTAACATGTTGTCACGAAGAGACTCACTCGCACTGTCAAAAAGTTCAGATTTCTTTTAGAACCACGCCTTTTATTCTACACGCCATTACTGGCTCTAAACCTTAATACAATTAACTATAAGAGCTATGTAATAAAACTTTATACATATGTTTACTAAGTTCCCTATATAACAACTTACAAGATATAGACTTTTAAAAAAATCTGTTTTTAATTTTTAGAACATAGGATATTAAGAACTCTTTTGGTGTGCTGAATTTCTCCTTAAGTAATATTTAGAAAATATGAGGCGTACATTTTGGACTTTTTTAAGGCTCAGTTTAAAGTTTACTTACGATTTAGGCTTTCCTTACTTTAGGTTTAGGCCTAGAAAGTTGCCTGTCTTTTTTTACTGTCCTGTTGCCTCAAATTATTGAATTGCTACAATGTATAACGGTTGCCATAAGCCTATTTTCTTTCATCAATTCTTTATCTAACAAGGACGGCAATCAGTACATTACAATCCAGCCACTCGTAAGGATATCAAAGTATTGGGCAGTTCTTTAAAATGTTCCGAATATAAAATAAAATTGTTTACGCGCGCGAGATAGCACTATCGCCGTCTCTTTCTAACAAGAAGTGCCTATCTCGCTCGCTATGTTACGTACTAGTGCCAGCCAGGATCAGTCCGTCCGACGGCGTTAACGATCGAAGACGCCGCCATACCGTTCCTGTATCATCTGTCCGTAACAGGGCCAGTAAAATCAATATTTAATAACGCTAGTTATGTATTATTTAATAATACTATTTTTTATCATCTTTCTGATATAAATTAATTGATAGCCTTTCTTCTTTCAAATTATAAAAATATTTTTAAACGAACTTATGTTTAATAAAGACTTTATGAAGAGACATCTCCCGAATATTATAAAAACTCGTGATCAGTTTTGTCCTTGGACTGAGTCCATTGACCGGACTTATGTATGAGTGACTCAATCTAAGCGGACCCTGGTACTAGACCAGGATACTGCTATGAAGAAGAAGACTTATGTAAGTTCATAAGTTACTCATTAAATTATAGAGAAGTTGCGGAAAACAGCTTGCCACGAATAAAAATTTTAGCTTATCACATTTAAAAACCGGTCTCAAAAATCAAAAATTATTACAACTTTTTATAAAATATTATGACATGATGATTCATCTAAAGTAATCAATATTCATTTAGTATTAATTTGTTTTCATTTCAAATTCACATTCGGCCATTTGTAATAATTTTTCATTAGTTAGTTTAGTTTTTACAATAATTAATTATGAATTTCATTATCCCCAATAAACGCAAATGTAAGTTTGATTTTTACTAATTATAATGAAATTGTAAAATTCTAGTTTCACATGTTTTTTTTTGTTAACAACATTAGAAAAGAGAAAACTGTTTTATGTTAAACTTTTATTGCTTATAGCCTTCTACGATCATCGCTTTTTTTATTACAGAAACTGAAAATATAGACTTCGATAGTTTGTACCCCAAGTTAAAAGAAGCGGATGCAGAGACATTGCTAGCCGTAACCAAGAGAGTGATTAGCACAAATCAGTTCCTACCTCGCTGGTTTCTACAACGATTTATGGTACAAATTATTCTACTTCAGCTTGATTATTATCAAAGACACTAACCATCTTATATGAAATACTATAATAAATAATATATACACATAGTGGAGGCTTAAGATCGGTAAAGCGGACCCTGGTCATGTACCGGGACAACGCTAAGAAGAAGAAGAATAAATATTATATTGATTATAAAAGGGAATAAAAATCTTGTGATCTAATCCTCTTCTCCGTAGTCTTTCTCCTATATCTACAGAACCAAATTATGAGGCATATTTAAAAAGTATGTATTAGTATTCATAAAGGAGGTTGGTATTTAAAGAAAGAAAATCGTAATATTGTGCTTCCATTTGAATCTTATGTTTAACGTAACACATATATAGATGTTTGACTAGAATGGTAAATACTACATTTACATTACAAACCTGGTACTAAGCTCTTAGAACGCCAGTATAATTTTACAGGTTGTCGACAAAAGTAAAATTACGCCTGGTTGCAGCAATTTACGAACGAACAATTTGATGCCAGCGCTGCTCTTAGCGGGGAATTGCCACTACAATTACGGGTTGCTTTTGTAATACTTTCTTAAATAATCACTACTTTGCATGTGTATATTGTCTTAGTTGTGTCGCTGATACTTAAAATAGGTAAAACCTGTGCTATAAGTATCAGCCGCCATTTTGTCTGTATATACATGGAATGCGTATATTACAGTATATTCACACATTTAGACAACTGAGTGTTATTTAAACGCTATGAATAAAGTATACAATTACAACAACAGGAGCAATAACCAAAAAAAGGAAATAGAGCCCAGACTGAATGAGTTTATTGTGTATTTACGTTTGTGTGAGTATATTGAATGTTAACGTGTGTGTTTGTATGTGAGGGAGTGTGAGTGCGTGTGTTTGAGAAATATTGTATATTGTATAAATATGGTAATGTTGTTTGTCATTGTAATATTTTTTTTTTTTATTCAATAGGCAAAGACATGGTCTACATACAGACAGATGCGCCGATTACGTTTGGCAACAGCGGCGGGCCGCTCGTGAACTTGGACGGAGAAGCCATCGGTATCAACAGTATGAAGGTCACTTCCGGTATATCCTTCGCCATACCCATCGACTACGTTAAGGAGTTCCTAGCAAGGAGTGAGTAAAACAGCTTTACATCTGGTCGAAATTCGGCCAGAAATCTTTAGATCTGCCTACCGTATGCTTAGTACAACGAAATGTCATATTAAATTCAATTCTTAATATATGTTTCTTTTATATACATACATATATAGGACTATATGACACACGGACGTCTATTCCTAAGGTAGACAACATAATGCCTGCGTTATAGGTAACAGACGCCTGTTATACACAATTATTTTTTTTTTAGAAATATATAAATACATACATATAGATAATACACCCAGACTCGAGGCGGGAATCGAACACACGGCCCCCATTTACATGTCAACTGGGAACAATTTATTTCGCCAATGTCACGTTATTTGACGACAAAACAGAGGAATACAACGAGATGTCAAATTAACACTTAAAAAAAGCGATCTTCATAATTACGCTTTGAAATCAGCATCAAAAATTAACATGTAAAAATGTGTGTACATTGTTTGGCATTGGTGTGCGTGAAGTTTTATTTTAATAATTATTTATATATAATTGTAATGCATATTTAATTAAAATATTAGTATTCACACACCCCCTCTTCTATATAATCCATAATTGTGCCAAATTTTCTACTCCGTTCGCGTTATTTTCACAAAATGGTACCGAAAGTTTATGATTCACATATTATTATGACACCCGAGCCAGACATAGCTTGATTTGAATGATCATTTCAATGATCATATAGTGTGGCCGGGGACTTTATGTAGCTACGCAGTTTTGTAGAACTTTGTAGTCTTCAAGAACAAAAATATACAAACGCTTTGAGTTATGTCTAGCCCCGGCATAAAGATAGCGCATATACGCTTGATGTTGACTATCCGTTCCGAAGATTATCCGTGGACACAAGTTTTATTGAAAAAAAGAAAAAAATTGTTGCCTGTAAAATGTTAAATTGTTTTGGCAAAATGGCTACGAAAGTTTTTAATCCACTTATTTATATTAAATAAATTAAAATGTTAAAAATTTTACACACTTTTATTTATTCGTTAACGACGTATACAACGCCATCTATACATCCGTCGTGTAATTGTATAGTGTGGTCAAACTCAGTACAGAGCCATCTCTGTTTGTTGTATCTAAAGCTTTTGGGAGTAAGGTCTAAATTTAAAAATTAATGATTTTTTAATATCCGAACGGATACGACTTAGGGACCTTCAAGAAAAGAGCATACTCATTTCTCAAAAGCCGGTAGTCACTTAGGTGAACTGCCTGCTCGTTTGCCCCTTGTTATATAAAAAAAAAAAATATATCCGTTTTTGTTTTCTATCTTGATACTCAGATCATTTCAATATTTTGTCTTATCAGGTACTTGTTGTTTCAGGTAAAACCAAGTCCCCGCCAGTATCTAGGAGATACCTCGGCATCACAATGCTGTCTCTCACAAACAACATTCTCATGGAGTTGAGGATGAGGAATCCGGAGGTAATTTCTTCCTCTTTTGAGTCTAGAAATGACTGCAACTAGACGTTTCTCCCAAAAGATCCAAGAATGTCATATTTTTTACAAATAGACGTTGTTGACGTCTGAAGTCATCCCCAGAACCCCAAAATCGCTACAACCTAACGGCTTCTATAACTCAGCAACATTAATTGGGACTCACAGTAGTAAGTGCGTGCCGGAGGAGGTCCGATATTTGAAAAATCGGTGTTGGAATGCGTCACCCGTGTATTACTCGGGGGCGTTAAAGACTGCTTAACCTATCGATCGACTCAAATGCCGGCCATTGATTAAACAACGAACTCTTCAAGAGTTGCCTATGGATTTTGTATGAATGCCTTCAACTTTACGAGTTACACGTGATTATTGGATCCATTATTTTTTTTTAATTATTTCAGATGCCGACTGACATCGAATATGGAATACTCGTATGGAAAGTGATCATCGGCTCGCCAGCTTACAAGTATGTTTACTTCATACAATGACGTGTAATTTTTGCTCAAATCTTCTTATTGAATGATTTTCTTAAATATGTTATATCTTGCAATCAATTAAACTAAAATTATAAATATTTCTGCGAGAAATAAACTCTTACCTGGTTAACTTTGCGTTTTTATAAAGCCATTTAAATTTTAGCGCCAAAACGCCGTGAACCATCATGGCGTCTTTATAACGTAACTTCTTGCCAAACAAACAACCTTGCTTGAGCGTGATCGGAGCGTGCGTTACCAACAACAATTTGTATTGCAAGATGTGACGTCATGCGCTCTGATTGCCGTTCGGCGTAACGTCACGATTCATGTCTTTAATTTAATTCATTTATATATACAAACTATTAAATGATCTGACGTATTTTAGTAATTATTCCACTTGAATTATGTATAAGATATCTAATATTATATATACATCTGTCAACTATTCAGAATCAAGTGTTTAGTTTATTTTTATTTATTTTTTATTTAGAAATATTATACAAACTGACTTATTTTAATGATCCCACTTTTATTTTTGTTATTATTTCAGATTTACTTAATATTTACCTGAATCAACTACCTAACCTAGATTTTTTTTATAGATTTATTTTAGTGGTAATTAACCCTATTCCTTAAAGCACAATTTAATTAAATTATTATTATTAGTATATATGAATTAGTATTTTTTATTTACAGCGGTGGCCTGCAGCCCGGTGACATAGTGATAAGCATTAATGGTACACCGGTGCGCACAGCAAGTGACATTTACACAGTCTTGGAAACTACTACAGGGAAATTGACAATGGAGATTGTGAGAGGAAGAATCCGCTCCAAACTCACCATACTACCTGAAATGCATTGATTTGCTACATATTTATGTATTATAAGCTTAAATAAATTGTTGAATACTTTTCAAATATTTATTTTAAACTAACCCTTAGTAACGACCCCAAAAATGAGAAAATTTTTCATGGTAGAGGTTTTTTTTTAATTAAAAGAATATGTTAACAAAACCACGATTTTTTTATAATATAATAGTGTTTAATTATTAAATTGAACTGTTAATTTTTTTAAGAAGAGACTTTGAAAGTCAAAAGAAATCATCTGAGGATATAAAAAGCTTATTAAAATTCATGGCATTCGAGATTTTAACAGTGCACAGTTTCGGGATAAATGCCAGCGATTTCACCAGAAAGGTAAGTATTGTAAAATTGTAGAATCTGCTATTATTGTCAGGATCGGCACGTTTTGCAGCTATTCAAATCGTGCCTTTACACAGTGCACGGCGCTGCTTATTCGTTCGCTTAATCGTCAGGGAAAACAAAAAAATATATACACTTGACTATTTTTACATTAATAATATTAAAGATGAATATAGTTAACGTGCAAAAGTTTAACATAGCATACAAAAATGTGAAAAACTTATTTCTGTAAGAATTATTTTTAAAAGAGTGTCTAACGAGTTTCTTGCTGATTCTTCTCTTTTAGCTTATAAAATGCATTTTTTATCTTAATATTCATGTGTTCGCTGAATCTCATATCTTCATCTAAGTATAATCCTAAGTTTTTTACTACAGTAACATTTTCTATTAGTTCTCCATTTATATGTATTTTTGGATTGTCCTTTGATATAAGGAGACGCTGATGCTTAGTACCCAAAATTATGGATTTAGATTTCGAGGCATTTAATATTAGTTTATTTTCATTTGCCCAATTGAAAATCCTATGTAAATCACTATTTATTCGTTGAGTCGCAGTTTTTGTGTCTTTTGGGTCAAACGAAAGATAAATTTGGGTATCATCTGCGTAAAGGTGTGCTTGACAATGTTCGAGAATAGATGGTAAGTCGGCTGTGTATATAATGAAGAGCAGGGCGCTTAAGCTTAAGCATTATTCAACATAATAAGTCGTTGATTTCTTTCTAATTTCCTACCATATAACATTAGAGCGGAACTGGAATATCCATTGTCCATTTGGTACCGGAACCGGAAACTTTCACCAGAGATAAATAAAATCGTGTTTCCTATTGTCATTGGGAATTGAACCGACTTCATTCCCCGAAGCGGCTGTCAAATTCTCGCTCCAGGATTTTGTTGTTCAAGGAACTGTGAAAAAAGATATCAATTTTTCCCGAAATATTTACTATCGTAAAAAATAAACGTCAAGTAACGGATTTAATTCATTGTAATTTTATTCAAAACGACAAAAGGTCTTTGTGTATTATAAGCGGGCTTGATGCCTACTCCTCCAGAAATTGTGCCACATTTCTCTCATCTTTAGCAAGCCGACACGAGACAGGGGACAGCGTTCATACATAGTGGGTGTTGCGGTCTCCTGTCTCGGTTGCTTGTATCGGTCTGGCTCGTGGACCACTACCTTTAGAGATACTTCGTAATATAGAACGTAATAGTTTTTGACAAGGTAAGATCTTTTAGTAAGGGTAAAAGATAAAAGATATCTTTTATTTGGTATAAAAAAATAATTATGTCAAAATTTTAGTAAGTAATTTGATTCTACTATACTTAATCTTCGCTCTTAAGAATATTCAAAACTACATGTCCATATATAAAATCAACGATATCCTATAATTTATCTGTGAAAATCCTGTTTCTTTGTTGCAAAACAAAATAAGTACGTTATGTGTATCTAATAAGGTGAGTTAGCTCCCCAAATGAAGACGAATGCGACCTATATTTTTAAGCTTTAACATCAGCTTTAATTTCCTTAATCATTACTTAAAATGAATTGAACCCTTCTAGAACGAAACCCACATATTTCAAAAAAAAATTAAATTGTTTTTATTAAAAGAAACGCCCAAACACACTTATTAATCATTCTTTCAATTAATCATATAAAAATCTACTTTTTAAGGTTAGAAATATTTTAACTTAACATTGATTAATATTTTTCAAATAATCAAAGCAATGAGAAGTAATTAATATTTTCATTACGTAGTGTTATTAATAAAAAACGGGGCAAGTGCGAATCAGACTCGCGCACTAAGGGTTCTGTACCTTTACATAATACTTTACCAGATTGTTTGAGGATTTATACTTTTCATAGGATATATTTTAATTTGACAAAGTCACGATTGGAAAGCATTTTATTTAGAGCTTGGTTTATAACATAATTTTATCTTATATTGAAAAATAATGCTTTGGAGAATATCATAATCATTGGAATAAAGAAAATGTAATTCTGATATAGTGTTAACTCTTTATAACATAGTTCATTATAATGGAAAACTATTACATAGAGTAAATTTGTTTGGCTTATATCAATAAAAACCTATACATCATTAGGTCACTGTTTATAACACAACAGCCATTCACCATTACAAAAAAAATGGTTTTTATTTATATGTCAGCAAATATTAAACAAAAATCATTTAAAGAGTTTTTGTTTTTATAATAATCTTATATATGGTTCAGACTAAATCCTGTACATGCTAAAATTGCTAAGAAACACTTAAGAACGAACATATAAGACAAATGCCTTCGTTTCGAAAGTGGTTGAAGCTTAAAGTAATTTAGTTTGTCTTCGTAGGTATTTAGGGTTTTAGTTAGATTTAGATCATATGACAGATGCCATAGAAACCTCTTTTGTATCCTTTCTATTCTATGGGAGTAAATATTAAAGTGAGGATTCCATACACTACTGCAGTACTCTAAAATACTTCGTACCAGAGCTGAATAAATAATTATTTTAGTGCGTGGATCTTTGAATTGCCTACAGTTACGGAGGAGAAAGCCAAGAGATCTGAAACTCTTATTGACAATGTTATCTACATGAATATTAAAACGCAGCTTAGTGTCAAGCGTAACTCCTAGATCGCGTATGTAAGTAACTTCAGACAATATACAATCGTCAATATAATACGTTCTGGCAAGAGATTTTACTCTGGGTTGAATACTGTGACTAAATTACTATTCTTACTACTAACTACTTTTGACGTTTGATAAGACTAATTCTACCGTTATACTTTTCAATACGCGTTTAATTAGTCTTGGTGTATCCTTCTGTAAGCAGAAAAATATTTACTCTGGGTTGAATACTGTGACTAAATTACTATTCTTCCTACTAACTACTTTTGACGTTTGATAAGACTAATTCTACCGTTATACTTTTCAATACGCGTTTAATTAGTCTTGGTGTATCCTTCTGTAAGCAGAAAAATGTTTACTCTGGGTTGAATACTGTGACTAAATTACTATTCTTACTACTAACTACTTTTGACGTTTGATAAGACTAATTCTACCGTTATACTTTTCAATACGCGTTTAATTAGTCTTGGTGGAACGTATGCAGATCTGGACAACAACAAAGAGCAAACGCTATAACAGAAGATGTTGATGTTCAAGAACAATGCGACAGTTTACTTTCCGCTATATCTGCAGCATCTCCAAATAGTTTAAGGAGGGCAACTTTATTTATTACCATAAATGGGTTTAAAGCACAAGCCTTGATAGATACTGGAAGTTCTGTAAGTTTTATAGACAGCAATTTGACCCAGAGAATGAAACTAAAAATTAAACCTTCCAATCAATCCGTTACATTAGCATCGCTTAATCACGTATCTTTTGTACAGGGAATCTGTCACGTAAATATTGAACTTAAAAAATATCTTTACAAATGTCAACCATTATTAATTGTAAATAATCTTTGTTCTGATGTCATTATTGGCCACGATATTCTTCAGCTAAAATTGCTATACAACGAAATAAAACGAGGTGAAAGGTACTATTTTAATTAATTTATTCATTTTAACAAATTTTGTATTTATTAGTTACTTTAAGTTTTAACTCAATTTTGTATTTATTTGGATTTTGTATTTATTTTAATTTTAATCTTCAATTGTAATTTTATTAATTCTGTATTTATTTCTTAGGTTTTAAGTTTTAAAAAATTTTGTATTTATTAAATGTTGTATTTATTGAACTTTAACTTTTAACCTCATTTTGTAATCATTAAAAATCGCAATTTTATTTTAATGTTTTTAAATAATTTAATTTTGTATTTATTTGTATTTTATCGAAAATTGAGTTTAATTGTTAATACGTACCTTGGTTCTGCAACCTCTCAGCCGTCGGCAAGAACTGTAGCTCTTTCCTGTATACTATCACTGTATATCAGACAGATAATAATCGATATAACCGGAACACCCTACACTATCATCGGCGTTACGGTTACTGGAGAGGCATACCTGTGCAGGTAGACCAGAGGTGTGTGGAGCAGGTTTTTGAGGGTAAGCAACTGGGCTGGACTGGACAGACGACCGGTGCAAAATCAATTTTGTACGATACACTGGAACGATGCCGGGCATTTGTAATGTCAAATATCACTGCACCATTAAAACCTTACCCAAAATAAATAATATCTTCTTCATCTATCTTCTTCAAGTGCCATTTCCTATCAGAGGTTGGCAACCATCACGGCTAGCTGTACTTTGTTGACAGCTGCTCTAAACAGTGATCTCGAACTTAAATTAAACCACTGATGAAGATTGCAACGTGGACCATATATGTCATATAAAAATTAATCTATACATATAAATAAAATTTGAAGGGTACGTCTGTAACGTAAACGAGGAACACCATATTCGAATACGTAAGTGAACCTATGATTTCCTACAGTTGTGAGGGTTCCAGTGGGTATTTCATACACACAAACCTACTTAAACTAAAAGTTCAGGGGCGTGGCATTGCTCTTTCCCTTTTATTCTTTGTAAACTTGATTCTATCTACCCTTGTAGGCTGCTAATTTAACTTCTAGATGTTACGACAATGAAAACAGCACTATATATGTGTAACTGTAATAGTTTTCGCAACGCAGGACAGAATAACTCGTAAATGGCAGAATTTTCTCCTACTTAATTGGCATTTATCGTTTTATTTTAGACAATTTATATCTTTACTATTTATAGCCAATGGGTTATTCTTATGTATAAACTATATTATTGTAAAGTTTTATTGAAATCCATTCAGTAGTTTTTCCGTAAAAAAGCGTCAAACCTACAACCATGTGTACAAACTTTCGCGTTTATAATATTAGTAGGGTTAATTTTAGAATGTATTCAAACATAAACAGGTTCGACGCGTTCGTACAATAATTTTTTGTTAAGTCGTAAATAATTTTACGAGCGCAATGGAAATAATATCAGCCTGCGGTCGTATAGGACTGTCGGTCAGTAACGACGTAGGTATAATGTGAAATAAAATTATTGACTTACTCATTAACGCTTGATAATCATCGCAGCTATGGTATACTTGCTTTTTTAATTACGATGTATAATGATAATCATTTATGAAATTAATTCCAATACTGGCTTCATATATAGTCGTCAACACAACAAAATACCTAAACGCTTCAATGACTCAATATAACGCATTATAATGATACTTAATTATAATGTTACTTGCACTCGTAAATCGGTTTTAGACCACGTCCTTCTACTGAGAATACAATTCTGTGCCTTAAGCAAACTGTCCAGTATTACACTGCAAGAAAGGCACCAGTTTATGCATGCTACTTAGATTTGGCAAAGGCATTCGACTTAGTATCTTATAGCATTCTATGGAATTAAATTAAATTGGAAACTGATATGCTCCAAGAAATTGTATTCCTTTTCAAGCACTGGTGTAGCAATTAGAAAAACAATGTTGGATGGTTAAGTACACTCTCAGACGAGTATAGATTGGAGTGTGGGGTGAGGCAGGGGGTTTGAACTCTCCCATGCTTTTCAATCTATACATAAACAAACCGATTGGTGAGCTCAGCAGTTCTGGTATCGGCTGCCATATTGACGGAGTCTGCGTCAATAATATTAGATGATATGGTACAGCTGAGCTCATCAATTGGAGCCTTAAAGAAGCTGCTCAGCACATGTGTGTCTTATGCTAAGCTCTCATGGGCTTAATTATAATGTGTCAAAGAGTGAATTCATAGTTTTTATACCGGATCACAAGCGCTACACTACAGAACCATATATAACACTCTATGGCACTAGGTTAAACAATGTCAAACGTGTTAAATATCTACGCCATTGGATTAATGAGGATCTGAAAGATGATATGGACATAGAGAGAGAACGTAGGTCGCTGTGTGTCCGCTGTAATATGTTAGCCAGCAGATTTTCAAAATGCACTAAACAATTTAACATTACGCTGTTTAATGCATACTGCCAATAGTCTTACACTTGCGCTCAATGGGCAAAATATAAGCAGAGGTCATACAGCGATCTACGGGTACAATACAACAATGCATTTAGGGTAGTGATGGGGCTGCCACGTTATTGCAGCGCCTCCGCTATGCTTACAGAGGCTCGCTCAAGTGGTTTTGCCTCTATTATGCGTAAGCGATCAGCCTCCTTACTACAGCGGATACGTGGCAGCCTTAACGCCATCCTGCGCGCATTGGTGGACGGACTCGCCTATGCAAGCCTATTGGATTAGACTGCACACGGTCAAAGAGACCTGCCCTGCTAATAAAAGTGAATACTTTTTAACTTTTATTGTATTTTATTCTTTATGTTGTGTCATTTTATTTTATATATAATTACTGATACTGGCTTTTGTGTATTCTTTTGTATGGATCTATGTGACTGATATGAAGGATTTATTATCATAAATCCTGATTTTCGAGTACAAGGGTGTTACGAGTACAGAGGTTTTAATATAAACATAGCTCAGTCATCTAAGTATTTCACTGAAGAATCGATCGCAACCAGCTTAGTTTTGGTATAAACCTTTATTTTTAACCCCCGACGCAAAAAGAGGGGTGTCATAAGTTTGACGTGCCTGACTGTCTATCTGTGTGTGTGTGTGTGTGTGTGTGTCTGTTTGTCTGTGGCATCTTAGCTCCCGATTTCAATTTAGTTTTTTGTATTAAACGTGACTTATGTGCGAGTGCTCTTAGACTTGTTTGATGAAAATCGATTGAGCCGTTTTAAAGTTGGGGGGGATGGGGTGAAAGTGAAGAACTCAAATAAACGATAGGAAGCGAATATATACGAGTGGGGTATCACATGAAAACGTTTGATTTGTGCATTACACAATTGGAGATTTCAAGAGAGGGGAGGGGGGGGGGGGGCAATTGCGTAGGGTATTAATTTACTGAATTCAACGAACATACCCGAGTGGAGTACCGGGGGTTATTTAAATTTTGAATTAAGGTTTACAAATGTTATCTCAATAGTCACAATGGTCACATGTATTGTGGGATTAGATATTGAAGCTCAACTGTCATATAAATCAGTTTTTCGTAATTTTAATGTGAAATAAAACGTGAACAAAGAATTCAGTGATTCCGTTAAATTTTGAGGGCCAAAATTAATTTTTCAATTCGTTGATGATCAATATTTATATCTATACATACTAACACAATATGGATGATAATCCGAAATAAAGAATTTATTATTATTATTATATATGGAGTTCCTGGCTGATTGTTACTTTTCGTCAGTCTGCTTTAAAACCTACACTAAAATAAAGAAGTTTATCTTAGTGTTTCAAAAGAGGAGGGCGTGGCCTAATCACTGGTACTTGAGTCGATCGCTAGGTTAAGTTGCTCTTGCTGCGACCGGGTGATATATGGGTGAACCATTCTAGCACTGGTTTATATTTGATATCCGACCTCCTCCGTGTTTCGGAAGGCACGTAAAAACAGTGGAACCCGATCTAAACAATGTATCTTGAACGTCATAACAGATAGGACGATGACGTCCGGGACTTTTTTGTAGCAAATTTCATGCTCTATAAGAAAGGTGCAACCAATTTTGTGATAACTTGTGCCGTTCACGTTGCATGAGCGAAGATAGGGGAAATTTCATAACAATTGGAGGTTTTTTGATGACGTAGCTTCAGTGGCACAAGCTATCACAAAAATTCTAGGGGGACTTTGAAGAGCACGAAATTTGCAACAAAAAAGTCCGGGACAGCAGTATTCTATCTAGTATAGTCATCGAGTTCTACAATTTTTAAGCGTAAGATAATAGCTGACCGCCATTTTTCTGAAAAATCTCACTTTGTGCATACTCCGTATGACGAGCTTGATTTTTACAAAAATTTACTCGGAAGGGCAGCAAGAAATATTAATCATAAGGAAGTGCTAATGAAAGAACCATCCGTCGTTGGTTTACAAAATTTTCCTCAGGAGATACGACATTAGAAAATCTGGTTACTGTCTGGTGGTCTATTTTTGTTGCTACCAAAGGGAAAAACAATTGATTCAACATCATACTGCCATGAAATTAACCAAATACATCAAAATTTGATCAAGCAACAGCCTGTACTGGTAAAAAGGAAAAGATCTAGTCTCCTTCATGATAACGCCCGATCTCGTGTTTCAATCCAGACAGTGAATAAATTAAAGGAGTTGGGTTATGAAGTCTTACCACCCCCCCCATCTTCCCCTGATCTATCTCCTATAGTCTACCACTTTTTTCGGAGTTTGGACAACTTTTTGCGATGAAAATTGTTTACCGAAAATCAAGATAGAGAATGTAACAAAAAAGAGCAAATAGGCAGAAAGTCTGGCCCCCTTGAGGTGAGGAACAAGCCTCCACAGTTATCTGCCAATCAAAGGAAATAGCGGCCATTTCTAAAATTGTGTATATGAAATCAACACAACACAATACAGCTTTGCATTATCTCGGGAGCAAAATCTATCGATAGAAAAAAGAAAAATGTTTGGAGCCAGGCTTTTAAGCTGAGTTTTGGAGGAGTGAAGCCACCATTGGTTTGCATTCAATAGAGTTCCTTCTGCAGTCGCCCCGAGCCTCCTGGGAGTGGTATTGCAACAATGTCAGCAACCAACCATGGGGACAAAAGAGACGTCCCATCCTCACCATGTCCTCGACACACTATACAGCAGGGGTCACCAACCCGAAAAGCAATCAGTATCGACAACGTGCTGGTAAATGAAGAAGACTACATAAAGGAACTAGATGCCTCTCAGCTTTATAAATACTTAGGTATGCACCAGCACCTCAAAATTGCAAGAAAGAACATGCAAGAACAGCTTCTAACGGTGTTTAGAATGAGATTAAGTAACGTATAAAGGACACGGCTGGGAATCAGAATGTTAAGGCCATTAACACGTGGGCAATACCGGCTTTGAACTATAGCTTTGGCATAATAAAGTGGTCAAGCACTAGCCTACAGGAAATGGATCGTCTTGTATGAACAATGCTCATACAAGAGTGAGGCCGCCATCCAATATCTTCCAAATCCTGACTGTACACATCCAGAAAAGAAGGAGGATCTGGCTGGTACGGAACATCTGCAGAGTTATTGAGTTTGGTTCCTCTTTACAGTTAACCCCAATTATGCATGCAGGTTTAGAGAGAAGAATGACAGGTGGTCGCAAGATAATTATGGCAAGTATTACCACAGGAACAGGAGTAAAAGGTGACGTTCGAGTTGAGATGCCAAGAGTGGTAAAGAATAAGTACAATTTAGGAGTTGGACTGATGGCTCAAAGCAGAAACGTTAAGCTACAACTAGATTACAATTACAGCCTGCAGAAATAATATAATGCACATGAGGCTGCAATTAAACTAAAGATTAATCTGGGTGAGTAGACGTAATGTAAGCGTCTGGTAAAGGCTTAGCTTTACCCACAAATAAAAATTTGCGATACTAGGTTCTGTTGACAAAATTTTATGTTTAAGTTATCAGAGGAGAATAAAGAATTACGTTTCTATCAATCACGTAATAAATAACGGCAAAGATGTGTATATCTACTTGATATCTTAGTTGTACATGTACCACCATATGTATTGTCTTGTATTGCAAAGGAAGGGTCGTGCAGGCTCTATAACCTCACCTCACTGCGACCTGTTGATCTATTGTGAATACCCCATTCTTTTAGTACCCTTCTAATCCAATGTTCCTAACGAATCCCAGGATTACTTTGGGTGCCGAGGCTTTAATCCGTTTAGGCGGTAGGGTTTCCTGTCTTAGATGCTAAAACCATTGGCGCCCTAATGCTTCACACTCGCAATGTATGTATGTGCCTGCCTGATTGTCAGTTATCAGTTCGCAAAATCGACACGTTGTAACGGTAGTGTGTAGCGGTTCCTATTTGAACCTGGTAAAATTTCAAAAAAAGCCATTTCTCTCAGGCCCATTCGGATAATCATGTGGTAGGTTGGTAACCAGTCAAGTCTTATTAATATCAAGAAGGAATTAAAAATACTATATTCCAAATTCGGGCAGCGGAAGCACATCGTGTTGAGAGCTGAGTTCATATGCGAGGATCCAGAGTTCAAATTCGGTTGTGGCAGATAATATATTTAATCTGCAAACAGCTATCGATAGACTATGTGGGGTCAATGGGGGACCCTCTTTGGGCTCACCCAGGCTCTATAAAATGGGTACCCTTAATTGAGGAAAATTTTACAGATCAGAATAATTTCGGCTAAATTTCAATACTTATAAACATGGATTTTGGAATCAGTAGGCTTTGAAACAAAAATCAAAATACATATTATAGAAACTAAACGCCTAAAAATGGACACGAAATTCAACAATCTGACCTTATTCATGGACTACAACAACTTGCCATTATTTGAATTTGCTTTGAAATTGAAAAAGCGTAGAGAACGGGCAGTATGGATACTGGCAGTACGAAAATATAATGTGTCAACAATTTGTATTATATTGGATCATTTATACCGGCAAGAATACCCAATAGGTATGCTGTCATTGGCTGATTTTATCATACTTTATGAAATGCTTTAAGTGGATATGTAAAGAAAGATAAAACACTATCTTATCAATAAAAATGGTTTATTTATTTCAATAAAATGTGTATTGTGTTGAATTTGGCGGTTCATCCAAGTCCGCCAATTTTTGCCATAGCGTGTCGTGTAACATGTGATAGTTTACTCCCACAGCTTTAAGTTCTGATCAAAAGGGAAAAAAAATAAGTTTAGAAGAATTAAGCATAATAAATGAACAAATAAATAAACATAAGTAACATACATAAGAAATAATAACGCTATTAGGGAAAAGGATTAACAATAAGTCATTAGTTACTTTTGAAAGATATAATCTAAGATTAAAACCGATTAGAGAGCGTCTCTTTGAGAATAACGGAGATGTTGGAAAACCATAGGCTTTAATGTGGATAGAGAAAAAGCATGGCAGATATCAACTGGTAATGAATTCCATAAAGTCGTGGAGTGGGCGAGAAAGGAACGGTCGAATGTTTTGATACTGTGGGAAGAAGTGTAAAGATCAGAAAAGCGAGATCTCGTTTCCTGGGATTGGACAAGAAGATTTGAATTGTAAGAGGTTGTCAACTAATAACTCTCGAGTTTATTTATCGCTTTTTAAAAATTATTCTTCCTCTGCCAGTGTTTGTATTTGGAAATGACTTCTCACTGATGCAGTTTAACCGATTCATATGCGTCGTTGGTGACTAACTAATAACTTTCATCCACAACTTTTCTTTTAATTTTTATTACCTTCATATTTTTAGCTATAGCAATGAAATTTAGTTGTTTATAACCCATAGCTGGGTAAATTAAATTAATTTACAGAAAATTAATATATTTCAAAATAAACAGGCAGGTTACAAGTAGGTTAGAATCGATGTTTTTACCATTGGTTACGTAGATGCCGGGTTCTGTGGAAGGATTACCAACTAAAAATGTAATTTAAGAAATGTTATTTCTAATTAATAGAAATATATATTTAAAAACCTTTTCAAGTTTCTCTCATTCCTTATCAATGGTCTTTTCATATTTTAGTATGGCAAGGGTCAAGCGGGAAGGCCTTCAATTTAGGTTGACCATGGTACTGGACTGGAATAACGCTACGTAGAAAATAGAGTATATTATCATCATTGCTTATGGCATCTTGCTTGGATCATCATATTATCAAGTCTAGGGTTCTCAGCGACGCCATCGCTGAGGGTGTAAAGGAGTGCAGCTCATTTATACTGCTGGGGAAGAGACGAAGTGGGCGTTCGTTCATCATGTGAGAAAGGGTTTAGCAAGACCTGGAAGACAGACTATAGTTTGACTACCAAGCCCATTTATTTAACACGCCGAATATTTTGCACTTGGACATGGCCCTGGCCAGTGTAGAAGTCTTTGAATAGACTTCAAAGCCAGGTTGGTTGAAGCCAAGATATGTTCAGGTGGGGGTTAACGGACGATACCAATATAGGAGTCATATGGTGCCTCATGTTGCGCCCTGTGTGCCCTAACAACTGCACACAGGAGGATTTAATGGATGCATCAGAAAGAGCGATTGATGTGGCCACTTCCTGGGCCTCTACACTATAAAAACTAATCTTATGAACTTTTCTATTGAAATGATAAGTAGAAGAAGTTTAGCGTGACTGCATTCTGAAAAGTGGACCTTACCGTCAAAAGAACAAGGTGTAATTTCCTCATCTTCACGTGCATCTTGCCATTGGAGTCGCGATTTCTGTTCTCCATCGTGGTGGACAATATGGCGTGCGAGCGAGAGCTGTCTATATGCATCGCTGTCTACAGTTATGCCACTTCTATCATGATAGAAGTGGTGTCACTGTTATCCATTACAAATTTGAACCTTATCACGTAATGCACAAGGTTCAGTTTCTTCACCTTCCCACGTCTATGGTTTACGGAGATGGCTAAAGTATTATAGCATAAATATCGAAATCATGTCCTGCAAAACTGAACCTTACCGCTAAATCCACAAGGTGCAATTTCCCCATCTTCACGTGCATCTTGCCGTCGGAGCCACGCTTGCTGTTCTCCACCGTGATGGAGAATATTGCGTGCGAGCGAGAGCTCTCTATGTTCATTGCGGTCGCACCAATATGCCTGTTTTTGTTTCCCACCGCCATTATCTTCTCCAATTCGTCAGCGTTGTGAACAACATAGCCTGAAATTCACAAGAAGTAAAATGTAATACAAAGGGCAAGTGCGAGTTTGACTCGCGCACTAAGGGTTCCGTACCATCACGTAATACTTTACCAAGCTACTTTAAGATTTATACTTTTCATAGGGTTTCTTTTAATTTAATAAAGTCAACGCAATTTGAACTACAAATTTACGTTGATCAAATTTTCCTATATTTGTACTTCAAGATATAGCTTCTTGCCAAATTTCGTGGTTCTAGGTCAACGGAAAGTACCTTATAGGTTTTTACTAACTTTTAGTGCATTTGTATGGGAAAATTGATCATAAATGGCCATATCTTCTGTTTACGGACACATGAGGGGTTATTTTTTTTACAGCTTCAAGGGGCAACTGACCTCAGTATTCGGTAATAATTTCAACTATGTAGCTGTACGCATTCCTAAGACAGACAGACGAGAACGAAGGAATCCGATACGGGTTCCTTTTTTCCTTTGGAGGTACGGAACCCTAAAAACGGGAAAGCTAAGGCTTCTAATCGATAGCAACAAGGTAGGTCGCTGACAGCTGGCACTACTAGCTTGATATAAATGAAAATAAATCCAGTTCTAGCTTTTTTTTTATCGTCAGTGTATACTCCACTGGCTAAAGCCCCGTGTCATTGTTATCTTCTCCTTCTTCTTTTTTGTTTCATTGAGATCTTCGTTTCTACTTATTCTTCTATAGTCCCAGTTTGTTTTTCAGGCTTTTTCGGGGCAGCCATTTCCGTGATGAGATGCATCACGGTGGTAGATGACCGCTCTATGGTTGTAAAAGCAGTTCCAACTTAGAATCCTCTATTAAGAGGAAAATAAGGATCTGTGGTAATATGCCATGTCTGGGGTTGGAATAGACCACGTCAAGACATAATTTACATACATCTCCTTACGTTACCCTTCAATCTTCAGTCTTCCGTTGGGATAGCAGCTGTCTTTGACCTATTTAGATAAGCAAGGCACACCTGTTACTCTTTTTTGTAATTAGAAGTTGCAAACAGCGGTTCGGACGCCCATGGACATCAGCACCAGAATGCTGGCAGATGGATTGACGGCCTTTAAAGATGGTTTTAGGCCATCGGGAACTCTCACAAACCGAACGTAACACGGCAACAATATCATCACTTGACGTTACAGCATTGCACTTCAAGCCAATGATTATGTGAGAAGAAGGTACTGGAGCATTTCGGCTGAAGACTAAAGGCATTGCAACCTTGGCGTAAACTCTACAAATGTTTGTATTGCATAAATGCTCTTATATGCTTATTTGTGAACGTCTAAACCTGTTCGAACTTGTCGGGAAAGGGCGAGTAGTTTGATCCCACAGCGTCGAAAGTCAAAGGCATTGAGAGCCATACCATAACACTCTGTTACAAATTAAGAAATAAGTAGACAGTTACCGGTGAGATCCTTAACGAAGACGCCAATATCTGGTCTCTCCTTCACCTCGAGGCTCTGGTGAGGGTTGTTGCCCAGCAGGTCGCGGACTTCCTCGTTGTATATCTCCAAATATGTGACGCACACCAGGAATCTGAACAAAATATACACGTTAACTACTGACAACTGTATTCGGGCCTATCAAAAGGAAGATGCTTTAAGCAAGAACAATATAGAAATACCCGCATTTGATTATTTGCAAGAAATACTAAACTACTTTGCTTTAATCCGCGAATGAATACGAGGGAACTAAATTACACCGATTTTCCCTCGTATTCATTCGCGGATTAAAGCAAAGCAGTTTAGTTTTTCATGCATGTCATGGATTTTCGCAAAGTAAAGCCTGATTCTATCAGTTATAAGAAATACTAGTAGTAAGGTAACATATACGACTGCATTGCATTTTGTGAGGCACTTCGTAATTAGCAAGAAGGTAGGCCTATAGTGTTGACTGACTTTTCTTCATTGTAATTCTTTGGTTAGTTGTTATTGTTAGAATTTTGGTCAATGTCAGATCACTGTCGAACGTTATGATTGTAAGAGATCGAATCTGCTCACTCTATATTCAATGATATATAGTTTAAAGGCAAATTTAAATTACTCAAGTAAATGCATCACTTTAATTAAATGATAAGCTATGAGTCGATCGGTAGGAACGAAGTCCCTTTCGGTATACAGCTAAAAGAACATGTCATTACATGATCAATCTCTCAATATTCGTATCTCTTTTTATTTAAATGTCAACCATAGATTTACTGATTTCGCTGCCATAATAATAAAGAATATAAGGGTGTGAAAGAAAATTACAGAAAGATATTACTTAATATACGAGTATGTGCAAAGGTTTGGTATGATGCCCCTCAAATCTGGAGCGGAATTGCCCCCGGCCATGGCATAGATTAAGTTAACAAAAGGTATGAAACAAAATTACTTCTGATCGTCCTTTGCAGGTTAATTAAAAATGAAATAGGGACTATAAAGCATTCATCTCTTCTCTCATAGCCTTGTGCCAGTCCTCAGCTTGCATAGAATTTGTGGCTTCGTTGTAAGACCTAGGTTCATTGCAAAATGCTAACATAGCATAGTCCACTGCTAATCTTGTTGGTGTCCTTAACTCATCCCTATTCCGTAGATTATAACCATCTTTATTAGTAGGGGTGCTGTCAATTTTATCCTTAACTTTCTTAGAATTTTTATTTCCATCCTGCTGTTTTTCCATGTGATCTTGAACTTCTTCGAAGTTTGCTTGTTCCCCAACTTCCTTTGAAACACCTTCTTCCTCACCTGAAATAGGCGCCAAGTACTCAAAGACGGCAGTTGATGTATTTTCTCCCTTGAAGACAACATCCCTCTGAACAGGGCCTCTTACGTCGGTCAGTAGAGATTCGGGGTATTCCGGTGCGCCCGGGTGAAACTCCGGCAGCACTAGTGGTTAGCATCGGAGCAGGTCTTGGAATAAAGATTGGTGTGGAGGATCTCGACATTGTCGAACGCAGAAGGCCAAGGAGGGATGATCCACGGCCACCACCAGTTATCGCTCGGTTTGTCAGGCAGTCGTTGCGGGATGAGCTAATACAGAAAAGAAAAGTAAAGCGAGACTTTTCCACTCGGGACATTGGCTGGCAAGAAAATGATTTCCACCGCGTATACCTGGGGGAAGAGATGAGTTCGACTAACAGGCATCTGTACTGGCTGGCCCGGCAGAAGAGAGCCGCTGGTAAGTTAAAATACGTATGGTTTGCTGGGGGTAGAGTTATACTGATAGTGCTCACGGTACATTGTACACTAGTATACTGATAGTGCTCATGGTACATTAACAGTACATGTATTTATGAACTATATATGTACAAGTTTTTCGTATATAAATTTAGTTGTAAAAAATCATATAAACATGTTTGTATATTTTTGTATTAGTACAAATAAATTTTATTCATTAGTAGAAAGTAATATACAATTGATATTGCTTATAACAATTCTGAAATGAAGTTGTTGATTTGAATGTTGTACATGTCGGTGGGGGGTTTCTTTAATTACAGAACAGATTTCATTATCATCACATATGCTATTTGTTAGCGTGTAACAACTCTAAACCTGGCTATTCTTTAAAAATATCTTATTGGTCATTATTAAATTTATAGTTTAGGATAAAATGAAATACGAGTACATATGGGGTGCTGAGAAACATAGTGGCATAAGTCAAGTTTTTTTTTAAATTGACCTTACCTCATATTCTGTCTAAAAACTTTGCTGTTTATTTACAATCATAGTGGATTAAGTCCTAATTCCATTATTTACCACTAGGTAGCCAAAACCTAACAGAGGTATTCAACGCAAATGCCAAACTTTTCATAGACTGAAACGTGAAATGTTCTTTCCTGTAAAGTTTTATTAGGTTGACTTATGCCACTATGTTTCTCAACACCCCATACGGTGGATGAGGTAGGAGTTCGAAATAAGATGGATTTTTCAATAAATTTTCACAAAGTTCTAACCTCTTAGCTGTTTGGTGAGGAGTAAGTTCGTCAGGGACCAGTCTACTGCTATTTTGTGCCTTCCTCATGTAATAATAAAATTTTGTTTTAATGCTCACTCTCCCTATACCATCCGTGACTGTAGTATCCGCATCCTTTCTCTCCTCATCATCTACCCTTATATCCTTTTACTCCATCCCTTTCCCTTACTCCTGTCTTTCTAATTAGAGGTAGCGCCATGCTTGTAGCCCAACTGAGCTGGCGCGTCCGGATACCAGTGCCTTTTTCTTACAGAAGTTCGGCATGAAGTGGCGGCAATGCTGTCACGTCAAGTGATGGTATTGTTGTCGCCTTTCGTTCGGTTTGTGGGACTTTCCGGTGGTCTAAACTAGTCATTAAAGGCCGGCAACGTATCTGCTTGCCTCTAGGTCGTGTAGATGTGCATGCGCGTCATCAGGCACATAGCTGTCTGCTGTCTGCTCGTTTGCCTCCGATTCTTATGAAAATCTTTGTCCATATTTGTTAGTTGTGAGAATCGGTTGTAAACTATTTTCTAAACTTGGGGTGGCCCCCGTGGATGAAGTTGCGGGATACAGGCTGCATTGTACAGCTAGGCTTTATATATAGAAATCGACTGTACGTGCCTTTGCCACTATTTTTTTTGATAGCCTGTTGTGTCCCACTGCTGGGAAAAAGCCTCTCACTTCTTGATCTACCTTCCTCTTTTCTGGGCCAATCTGATCCATAACTTCCCGGAAAGGTATTCAAATCGTCGCGCCACCTCTTCCTCGACCTGCCGGGGTCATCGGTGGCCATTAGTTGGCATCCAGAAAGTCGCCTGTCATTCTACTGCTTATAAACTGCTGTACCGATTTGGATGAAATTTTGTATCTGGACCTCCTTCACGCGAAAGAGAGACAGCCAGCTTCGGTTAAATGGAATGTTTAACCGAAGCTTGCTGTTTTTCTTCCTGTGTAACATATGTATATATATATATATACATATGTTTATGTTTCCCGCGACTTCGTCCGCGTAAAATTGCGAGAGCTCTTACAACTCCTTTCTTAATATTACAAGGGGCAAATGAGTAGACGGTTGATCACCTAAGTGACCACCGACACCCATGGACATCTGTACAGCTAGAAGACACGCAGATGCGTCGTCGGCTTTTAAATAGGGATTTAGGCGACCGGGTATTCTCACAAACTGAACGACTGAACGCAACAACAATTGCCGCCACTTAATGCCGATCTTATGGAAGAAAGAGGTACTGGTACCCGGACGCGCCGGCAAAATTCGAGGTCACTGTAGATGGCAACACCCTGGTCACTGGAACCAACAAAAATTGAGCTGTGATTACAAATTATGTCTAAGATGGGAGAGGTCATTGTAGATGGCAACAACCTGGTCACTGGAACCAACAAAGGTTGAGACCATGATTACAAATTAAGTCCAAGAGGGTCATGGGAGTACATTATGTGTCTGCAAAGATGTTTATTGCTCCACTACATTTATTTAGTAATCTGCTAATACAGGGTGGAATAATGTGACTTTATAAAAGTTAGAGATAGGTAATATGGGTTAAAATTCTATTCAGTGGGGGTGTCAGTTTGTTGCAGGAGTTGTGGACAATTTATTTTACTTCATAATAAATAAACTTTTGAATCTGAAATGTATACCTGTTCTCGGGTTGCGTCGCCGACTCTCTAGTAATTTGAGTGATAAACATGCCTCGAAGTATTCAGATCACAGCAGTGTTGACCCTAAATTATTCAATTTATCTTGAGGGCCACCTTGCTACGAGAATAATTTTAAATTAAAACTACTAACCAGCTATTACTGAGGCAGGATGATGGTTGGGTCACCAATTCTAACACTGGTTTACAAACATCCGACCTCCTCCGTGTTTCGGAAGGCACGTAAAACAGTGAGTCTCGATTAATATCCCTGAGTGATATTAGTCGTAAGACTGTGGGGGTTCCGGAGATGACGTCAGACGGCAGTCGTCATCTGCAATCTGAGCGGACCCTGGTACTGGACCGAGATAAAGTTAGGTAGATGAATTGAATTATGGTTTATGTGTCGCAGGCGAGCAGACGTCGTGAACTTTTACTGGGCTTTCCCTGGAATATACATAACATTATAGGCTTCTTCTCCCTTCTTCCTAGCGTTATCCTAGTTAAGTACCAGGGTCCTCTGGATCTCAGGATGTGATCGTGGCGCGAGTTAAGAGTACCGATTGCAATATGATGTCATCGTCGGAACCCCCACGATCTCTGCAACCTTATGACTAATATCATTCAGTGACATTAATCGAGTCCCACTGTTTTACGTGCCTTCCGAATCACTGAGGAGGTCGGATATTAAATATAAACCAGTGCTAGAATGGGTCACATATCTATCATCCGAACGTAGTAAGAATTATAATAGCGATCAACTCAAGTGCCGATCACTTATTAGGCCACGGCCACCTCTTTACTAAAAATGAACTCTTAAATAAAAAATTAGACACACGGACGTCTGTTCCTAAGGTAGACAACTTAATGCCTGTGTTATAGGTAACAGCCACCTGTTATACACAATTGTTTTTTTTTGTTATGTAAATACATAGATATGGATAATACACCCAGACTCGAGGTGGGAATCGAACCCACGACCCCCGGAGCAGAAGGCAGGGTGCCAATTAAAAATTAAATCCAAAAAGCTATATTAATACGTGAACCGAAAACTTTAGGTACCGTTTTATGAAAATTGCGCGGACGGAGGAGTACGAAATTTGGCACGATTGTAGTTCATATGGAGGAAGGTGTGATAATGTAAATATTTTTTTTTGTAATATGCATTATTGATATATTAAATTATTAAAATAAAACCACACGCACACTAATGTCAGACGATTTACACCATTTACACACACGTGTTGGATGATTTCAAAGCGTAATCGTGACAACCGATGTCATATTAAATGTCAAATTTTGTCTGTGACTAGAAAAATATATGTATGTCATTGTACGCAAAAAAGTTTGTGGGCGAATTTCGACCAGCCGGAATTCTCTAGTGTGATTTTAACGGTGAGCTAAATGTTCTTAAACGGTTATCAAAATATAGTTTGTTTAGTGAGTAGGAAAACGTATTCGCTTAACAAAAATAGCAGGTTGGTAAGTATTGTATACGTAAGATCATTAGCCAATATAACCCATGTGTAGGTTAAAGAGCGCGCTCCTAAACCTACACCTCGGTCACAAGTCCCGGGCACTGCTATGGTTCCTTCCTCTGCAACGCGAAGGACCCGGCACCAGCACGGTGAAACCACGGAATACTAAGAAATTCGTCACGTCTCACTGTGCTGTCAACCATCTGTCTTGAAATTATGAAATGGCTAATTTGGGGATTTTTCATATTTCTATTATTATTTATTATCATGGTATATGTGCAAGAATCTAATCTGTGCCTGAGATTAGTGCGTTCAAGCAAACAAACAAAGAAACTTTTTAGCTTTATATATTTATGTTATCATATCATGCATATATGCTTTCTTTTAAGTGTAGTGGCAAGGCGAACCCTACCATAGAGTGAACAGAGCGGCTGCTCCATGCCTCAAAAGGGGCGACTCTAAACATGAAATTATTTAAAATATATGTTATATTAAAAAATATAAACAGAACACGTGAGGGGGCGCCATATTCGGATTTCGCTTCGATTTCAAATTCACCCCGGGCCGGCACTGGGTAGTGGTACTACCGCTAGTATAAATAACGTATACTAGAGTCTTATATATATTTTTCTTATAGATAGATATTACAGATTCTTCATTATCAGAATAACTTATGATACACTTACATTTTTTCGTTTCTTCTTTACGTTTAGAGTTTGATATAATATATCAGCGTATGGATTATCAGCGTGTTTCGATTACAATGAAGCGGGGCTTTTGTTTCGAAAAGATTTACTGTGTGCGGCTCTAAGAATAGCGTGTTTTGTCTTAAAATTACGGTGAAAAATTATTTCTATACTTCACCAGTTTGGATGACAGTTCCTACTTGGAGAAAATTTTGGTAAGGGTTATTGTTAGAAATTAACGTAATGTATAACAAGCAAAAATGAGCCTTTTAACTAATTGACGTGCAAACGACATTCGACCTTAGCGTGGCGAACCAATTTCTTGGTCGACTATACAAATATTAAGTAGTATTTTATTGTTTTTAAATGTTAAAGTTATATGAGTATACGTTAGAGTTAGGTCTATTTCTTATTTGAAATGGCTTATAGAATTTATTTGGTTTTAAATCAAAGGTCGCGCTTGTAGTGCTTTTGTCCTGTAGACGAATTGGGCCGGCGCGTCCGGGTACCAGTATCTCTTTCTCACATAAGATCGGCGTGAAATGGCGGCAATGCTGTCACGTCATGTGATGGTATTGTTATCACGTTTCGTTGGGTTTGAGAGAGTTCCGGTGGCTCAAACACCTTCTCAAAGGCCGGCAACGCATTTGCGAGATGGTGCATATGCCCATGGGCGTCGGTAGTCATTTAGGTTTTCCGCCAGTCCGTTTGCCTCTTTGATATTAGACTAGTATTTATCCACGACTTTGTCCGCGTATAATTAGGTGAAAATTTTAGGCGTGATAATATAAAGCATTCAGCCTTCCTCGATAAATGGGCTATCTAACTCTGAAATTTTTTTTTTAAATCGGACCAGTAGTTCCTGAGATTAGCGCGTCCAAATAAACAAACTCCTCAGCTGACATTAGTATAGATAAGAAAAGAAAAAAATATAAAGATAACTTTAGATACATTTCGTTTCGCCGTTGTAAATTTCCATCAACTTTCAACACAGTCTATAACATAAATGCTGGCCATCAAGCAGAAAACTGGCTAAAACTGTCCAGTTAAGTCGAAAAATGGGAGCGGACGGACGAAGAATTGCCGCTAGTTTACGCATCGAACTAACAGCAGCTCAGTTTTATCCATTTGTTTTTTGCTGTTAGAAAATATTACTTTTTCGGCAAAACTCTTCGATTCATAAAAACTAGGGATTCCTGTGGCGAGAAGCAGTTCTGTGATGATCTAGAACGAATCGGAAAGATGCTTTATTTAATACTCTAACAAGCGAATTAAAAAATCCACTTCTGACTGAGAAAGGAGAAACCGTGAATAACCTGCAAATTGTACACAATTTTCAAAATATTTATTAAATACTAGCTGTTTCTGCGACTTCATCTGCGTAAAATTGGGTAAAAAAAATATTTAATTTTAGCGTGATGATATATAGCCTTCATTGATAAATGGGCTATCTAACACTGAAAGTATTTTTCAAATTAGACCAGTATTATAAAATTTTATTTACTAAATCGGATAATACAGAGCCTTAAAAGTAGAAATATGTGTGCTAATGCTTAGATAAACATTACAATAAATTTAATGAATGTTGGGAACCCAGAGCAAATATATGTTACGTATACATATACGGCGGGGCTTTTAAAATGGTTGAACGTTGCACTAACGGCAAACAATATGGGAACGCGGCAAAAGAACAAAAGAACTGCGTGCCAGTTAGCGACCATTTACGTCACCACAAAGGATTGAAGTTTTCCAGTTCAGTGTTTTTTTGAAATTTTTGGAGAACTGCTATTTGCAAGAGTTTCGAATCTATGATTTTGATATAAATAAATACTTGTAACTTTTAATTCTTGTTTGATAATTATTTCTTTTAACTGGTGTTCGACTATTTCCTCCATCGCTTGTTATTCGAGAGTTGGAGTACATAAATTTCGAGTGTCTTGTTTATGAGGTTTCTTCGTCGTGATGTCAAAAAGTATTTTTAAATTTTAATCATTTTAAACATCCTTTTGAAGTCCTATCTCCTAGTATGCTGAAATTCAGAACGAATAGTGCATTGATTGTGTAACAGTGCAACGTTCTGTTTAGGTGGCGGTGTTAGAGATGTAATCGTTATAAGAATGCTCTTTTTTATACCCGGATTTATACAATAATATCTGAATCCTTCTGTAAATACAACTTTCCACAGAGTAACGATTTTATCTAGTCCTATATTACAATCATCACGCAACGCCATTAATAATCAAGTACGTTAAGTAGCTCTTACCGCGGCCGGGTGATAGATGCGTGACCAATTATAACATTTGTTTTTCAAATACCCGACTTCTTCCACTGATGGGGATGGGCGAAAATAGTAGAGGATTGAAATTAATATACTTATATTAATTTGAGTTCAGTTACATTGTACAACAGTTGACATATGAGTGAAAAAGTCTACCGAATAAGAATAACTATCATCACCGCACAGACAGTAGCGCAGGCTTGTAAGTTAGCTATTTAGGCATCTTTGACAATTTACATTGTTTGGTTTATACTAGCTCTAACATCCATGTTTCAGAATGCACGTAAACCAGTGTGGCCCGATTCTTTTTACTGTATGATATAAGTCGTGAGATTGTAGAGCTTGTGGAAGTTCTAGAGATGACGTAGGCGGTGAGACGCGCGAGCAGAGACAAGCGGTTACTCTTTGGCACCGTGGACTCGTGGATTGTTTGGGTAAGTGGATAAACTATCTATATAAAAGCAAAAGGCCACTTAGGTGAACCGCCTGTCCGTTTGCCCCTTGTAATACAAAAAAAAACATAATATGGACATAACCGCTTCAACTGCCTGTATCCATTTAAATTCGTACCGTCTCCGAACGTTCATTTATTTAAATAAACATGTACCATAGGTTAGTTTTTGTACTCAAGTGGCCATTTTATTGCCATTTCAACTTGCTATATAAAAAACGTTTCCAGAACCTAACGGGCGGACCGCACGGGGGACTTCATATCACTGACGTCACGAACGCGTCACGCACGCTGCTCATGAATTTGGAAACTCTGAACGTTCGTGTGCACGTAAAGAGAATCCCTTATACCCATGTGTAGGTTACACATGGGTCATAAGTCCTAGGCACTGCTCTGGTTCCTTCCTTTGCAATACGATGGATTCGATACTCGCACGATCAAACCATGTGGCAGTGCTAAGATTTCAACTTCAAATTCTGTGTGAGTTAACCCAGTTATGAAAGATGATAAACGAACCAAACCACTATTATTGAAGTAATCCAACTGATGAGCCATCACACATCCTGATGAGCCTTTAAATACATAGGACTATAAACTCAGAGTCGTCTGTTCCTAAGATAGGTAAGTTACTACCTGTGATAACAGCCGATTGGTACACAAATAATTTGTTATAAGTACGTAAATACTTACACTGTTATTCTCACATTTCTTCATTTTTTTTGTGGGTAGTGACCCTTCTTACCCCTCCGGGGTTGTGAGTTCGATTCCCACCTCGGGTCTGGGTGTATTATCTATATGTATGTATTTATATACTTCTACAAAACGAATATTTGTGTATAGCACACGTCTGTTACATAACTTAATACAAAAGTATTAAGTTGTCTACCTACCGAGCCCCAGAAAGTGCCTCAACTAGGGGCGAATCTTAATATGCGATTATATTAAATATATTTTATATTAAAATATATAAACAATTAATGGGGGCGCCGTAATTGAATCTCGCACCATTGTAATATTTACCTCCGGCCGGCACAGTCCGCAGAGTTCATTCATAATTAATTCCAACTCTAAGCGTATCGCTTTAATAGTAAAAGCTTTGATTGTAAACAACGCTGCCCTAAATACCGATCTCCCCCTCCTCCCCCCCCCCTCGACTATTTTAGCGAACCTGGTTCCAGACCGGGATATCACTAGTTAGAAGAAAAGTATATACTTCATCGTTTAAAAAGTAAAGTGCTTTAAACACAGTGTTCAATAATGGATGCGGGAGTAAATTTGGATCTCATGGTTCTATGGATCCTAGTAGTCTAATTTCTAGCAATGTTACGGTGTCACATAATAGGCCAATTTTACACTCCACCTAAAAGTTTTATGTCCGAACAATTCTGATCGTAAAATATGAAAGTGTTTAGAAGAAAAAACGCAGGATCGCATCCTACGAAACTTTTTTAAAATAAATTCGCATGGTACCGGGTATCCGCAAGGTACCCGGTTCAAACCCCACCACCGTTGGGGTATTGTCGCACCGGAAAGAGGTACTGTTTTGTACTGAGTTTGTTTATTTGCTAGTAGTAGAGTAGTGATGAACCGCCTCTGCTCGTTTGCCCCTTTTAATATATTAAAAAAAGAGCTGAATAATCGACCGTTCGGACGTTGATTGCGGTAAAACGGAAGAAGCTGATACTGAGGCTCACTTGCCCCAAAAAAGAAAAAAAGAGTGTGGACAACTCTTTAAAACGATTCGGAACCAACCATGGAAGATAGAACTATCACCTTCATAAATGAGGATTAATAAATTCACCATACTGTGACCGCGGAGCACCAGATCAAACCGTGTCATATGCGGTGACATGGTTTGATCTGGTGGTGGCCAGCTCCGTAATTTCACTGGTAGCATAACGGAGCTCGGCGTTAAACAAGGACTTTCATTGGTATACCTCGAGGCCCGTGCTCCCAGGAAACTGGAAGACACCCAATAGTAGTAAGTATGTTTCCTAGTCCTTGGTATTTACAAGCGCGGGCTAGAAGGAGGTTCGATTCGAGGCCCGTACCCCCTAGAACATAGGGTTCAAGAACAACCCGGTAGTTAAGTATGGAGCCCTCCTTTGTAAAGTCGCTCATAGATGACCATAGGAAAGTAGGCATTATAAATATATAAGGATTTGAAACTGATCTTTGGACAGCGACTTTTATAGTTGACTCTCTCCTGAGCTTCCGATCCTGGAGTCGACTCCCACCAGGGCAGCGGTGGAGTCCCCAGGGAAAAGGACAGTGCCCACCAAGAACTTTACCTAATTTGATACCACCGGACTGACCTCTAGCTGATTGACACCACTTCGAACGGTTCGAGATGTTCGTGTTAAATAAATATATAGGACTATATGACACACGGAAAAAAGCGAAAGGTCACCTAAAACACGCAATTTCGAAAACCGCTGGACGTACAACGATGTATTTTGACAAGGAGGAGTTTGAGTTTGACAAGGAGGTATTTTACAGTTAGTGACTGTCTGCAGACGACTAAGGAAAGATTTTTCGCTAAGGCCTGATTAAGGAGGCTTAAGGCTCTCGCAATTTTACGCAGACAAAGTCGCGGGCACACCTAGTCATCTGATATAACTTTAATACTTCTCAACTAGTCATTAAAGGCCGGCAACGCATCGTGCGAATGTCCTTGGGCGTCGGTAGGCACTGCGATGCCTGCTCGGTTACCCCTAATAAAAAATAATTTCCTTAATCTTCGTTCGTGCTAGGGCACGAACGAAGATTCGATTTGAAAATATTCGTGCAGGGCCCACAGCGAACCCTCCTTAACGTCAATGCGGGTTGCATTAGCATTGATTAAAAAGCATGACATTATAGAGATTTGCCTCCTGTGAGCCTAACACGAACATTTTCATTATACATACAGTCGACTCTTCGACTCGAACGATTCGAAATTTTCGTGCTTGGACCGTTGGTCGTGGAGATATCCATGCGCCTGCTCGTTTACCTCTTGTAACATAAAAAAATATCCGTTTTAAAATCGTTTATATAACATTAGGTTGAAAATAATGATGATGGGAAAAAAAAAAAACGATTTTCAAGCTCTTTTAAAATTTAATAATAAATTGCTTCCTTCTTATAAAGTTAAGCGAAGGGTAGCTACTAACTTCGCCAACGAGCCAGTCAAATTGATGATGCACTTTATCATAATAGGGTAGTTTGAACAAAAATAAATCATAATAAATTTTTGTTCTAGATATTATAGGATTCCATTGTCATCTGACAAGTGAATAATTCAAGAGGAATTAGTAAAATATGTGACATTGTTTAATATTTTCTAAATATAAATCAATTAAATTAAAAACGCGACACTGAACAGTAACTTGAGCACATGACGTCATCTCTTGTCAAACAAATTTTCATTGCTAACGTCTGCTCCTATTACACTCAAGTATAGCTTTTTGTTTGGCAAGACGTTACGTTACAAGGGGCAAACGAGCAGGCGGTTCACATAAGTGACTACCGTCGCCCATGGCCATCTGTACCACCAGAAGGCTAATCGAAGCTTATATGTGCTTATAGTGTATGTAATTGTGTACCAAAATATTATGTGTGCGAGAAAAATAACCTTGACACTAACAAATTTTCTAAGAGATTCATCGCTCTTCAAAAATGTTTGTTTTTATTTTTTTGTTCTCTTTGTTGGGCATAGATCTCCAGCATAGATCATCCAGACATCCATGTGTACAAACTTTCGCATTTATAATATTAGTAGGAAGTAGGATTCGTATGCAACTTTGTAATTGTATTGCGCACAATCCTTTTAAATCTTTATTTTATACAAATATTTAAAACGAACATTTATATACCAAGTTTGTTAGCATTAATAATTAGACGTTAATATTGTAGAAGGCTTCTAGTTTATTCTTTGCGTAATGGCTGCGTCGACAGCAGTCGTAAACATAAAGACATTGAAAGTCTTCTTCAGGGCTATATAGTTATGCAGGTAAAATACTTTAAAATACTTGTATACACAAGTAGTTAAAACATATTATCCAATGCAACTGTAGTACTCTTTAGGATTCAGTAGTCATACAAAGAAGTTCCGCTTTCTCCGTCCGTCCGTCTTTTCGCCCCCAAAGTGGTCCACCCTAGGTATTCCAAACCATACAGAATTCAATTTTTCTATGTTGAAGAACATGCTCAAAACTCATTAGGAAAATTATTTTGAACAAAATTGGACAACAATTTTGGAAGCTATTCAACGAATACCTTTATCGCACATCCAATACGGAAACCTTCTATGTAAGCGTGTCTAGACACACTCTTGGCCACTTTGATTCGTTAGGTAACTTTAGTGAAAAATTTATAAACTAAATAAGTAAATATATAGGACTATATGACACACGGACATCAGTTCCTATGGTAGACAACTTAATGCCTGTATTACAGGTAACAGCTGCCTGTTATACACAAATATATATATTTTTTGGGAATACATATGGATAATACACCCAGACTCGAGGCGGGAATCGAATCCACGACCCCCGGAGCAGAAGGCAGGTTCACTGCCCACTGCGCCAACGGTCCAGTCTATATAATATATTTTTATAATTCTTTATATCTTTAGTGCCAAGATGGACTGGACTCTAGAAGGTAAAAATTTTTTTAATAAATACTATACCTTTTTATTTTGCATTTGTGTTTTAACTTATAAAACCTTTTAATCGATATAAATCGTCTATTACTGAGACACTTTTGAAATCACTAATGTTCTGTCACTAATATATAGATAAAGAAGCACTTTTGGTCCTTTATATTATGTGAAGGAATATTTTTTAGCAATTAGAGAAAGCTAGATTGACCACATAATCCTTTTCAACAACCGTTTTTATCGGCGTCACTTTCTTGTAATTAATTTTCAACAATTAGTAGAAGTTGCGTTGACTTAAAAATTCGCACTTGTATCAGAGGACCAATGAAAATACAATAATACACCTTAGCGACCACTATATTAAAAAAAAATTAAAAAAAAAATAAACTATAGCAATCGACGCAATTACTACGATTGGAGCGTTTCTTTTTTTAGTTTTTTTTTTAAATATGAAACTTATTTTTGATTTAAGCTGAATATTTTGAGGACGGTTTTAACTATATGATTTAAGTACGGACGCGTCTAATTGTAGACTGATCGCGACCGTTGGACGATATGACGGGCGACTGAACCGATTTATACGCGAGTTTACGACGTCGCGGATCCACAGTTTCCTGTGTTTACGTTCGGGAAACGCATACTTGCGACTAAACTGCGACAATAATGTCTACTTTACTTCTTTTACATGGACAAACGGGCAGACTGTTAATGTCCGTGGCTACCAAAAAACATTGGCAATGACTAGAAGGCTCTCAAATGCTTTACCGGCCTTGGCAATAAGCTACTATTCAAAATACCTACTAGAGGTGGCGTTTCACTAGATTTCTGGTTTATAACACAGTTATAAAAGTGACTCCATCCTACGTTATGTAAGAGTCACTTTTCAGTCCGAAAATACCTTGTAAGCAAATCGACAAATCTGTTGCAAGTTTGCGCATATCTGAATCCATTTGCGTAATTTAGAAAAAAATAATTTTCCGATCTAGAAATAGTTTATAACGTGGTTGTTAGATCCGTATCTTTCAGTTGCAAATATTTTTAGGCCCCATACGCAATCATCGTTAGAAATTGACGTGTCTGTTAAAATTGTACGCAGGCTACATAAAATCAATTTCGAAGTTCACAATATTCGTAATACTTCTTTTATATTAAAAAAAACTTCAAAACTTCATCCAACTCCAACTGCTATAATTCCTCTATAACACGGTAGGTTTATTTCATATTATAGATAACGCGTTGTAGGATTATCCTCTTACAGCGCGCTTGTACGGCTCCGAATGCGCATATAGAATAATACGAATGCGTTGAACGCGATTGAAAAAATCCTAAACAAGAAATATGATCCCCTAGACACAGGTGCACCTAGTGTGGACACCGTCAGCAAAATAATGGATGTAATTTTATTTTTAATAAAGATTTTTTTTTATTACAAGAGCACCGTGTTATATGGGGATTACAGTGCTTAAATAATAATGAGAAAGAAATTGAGCGAATTTACTTTTAAATTAAATCTATTTATATAAAAGCACAAGGTCACCTCACCACCACACGAAATCTTAAAAACCGCGAAACGTACGAAGACGAAACTAGTCAAGAAGGTACTTTATAGTTAGTAGACTTCCGAACTAAGGAAGTCTAGTGCAGAGACTCTTGCAAATTGAGGACAAGGTGGCGGAATACAGTACGTACGCGGCCATCCCGGGCAACTCCAACTAGCCCGGGCTGAAGATCCCCCTATGTGGCGGTTGAGCATATCGACCTACACTTCCACCTTTCATTCCTCGCCGAAGACTTTCCACTTGGGCATGGATTCTACAAAAGAGTTAAAAAAAAATCTTTGGAGCTCTTAATTTTTTTACTCTGGACATTTCAGCGGCCCCCTCTTACATTGGGCATTGTATACAAACAAAAAAACTTTCTCATATCTTT
Organism: Charaxes varanes; assembly: GCA_024363005.1. Lineage (NCBI taxonomy): Eukaryota > Metazoa > Arthropoda > Insecta > Lepidoptera > Nymphalidae > Charaxes > Charaxes varanes. The sequence continues at coordinate 111,463 of JANCMC010027439.1, read as the reverse complement.
AATTACAGTCAAGTGACGTGTATTCATTGTTATTTCGACGAGGACGCACCCACATCGTCTATAATTACGAAATCCATAATCCACCTAACAGCTCACAATGCGTGCCCACTGGCGTTATTTGAATATCAGAAGAACTTTATTGGTAAGATCACATGGCGCATCAATCAATGTACTTTACAAACAAATTACTTCACCATCTGTCTTGTACGCACTTTTCTTAGCGACTACTGAATGGATTTTATTTCAGTTTTCATTGACGGCCGGCTTGAGAATTATTTCTTTATCTTAGTTGACCTTTAGACGATGTACACGATGTACGCGAATGAAGTCGAAGGAGTATAATTCTCGAAATATCTTCATCTCTGTGGCGTTGAACAAGCGTCGTTCTATTCCTTATATCTTTTTTTAGTTTAGAGCTGAACAGTAGAAGTGGATTTTATCACACTTATGAGATGTCCCACTTTAGGTGGATCAACGTGATTTACATTTTCAACAAATCATTTACAACAGTATTCCATAGGTATATCATAGGTGTATAACTGGCAAATTGCAGATGTCCATGGGCGCCGGTAGGCACTTCGGTGCCTGCTGCCTGCTCGTTTGCCCGCTTGTAACAAAAAAAAAAAGTATATTAATTATTATTAAAAAGCAAACAACGCGACTTCTTAGTTATACCAACTTTAGTATGCAAATCTTAATTTATATATCTTGCAAAATGCAAAATGTTTCATATTTTGATCCAAAGTGTTTGTTAAAAATTAACATAGCTTGAAGAATGGTTGTAAAGGGGTAAATACAATCAATTTTGGAAAAAAATGTGAGGGGAAACCGCGTGGGCGTAGTAAGGACGCGTACGAAACTCGTATTTATCAATAGTGATGAACCCAGCACTGTGTTAATACACCGTAAAATCAGCAATATTATTCACTAGTGACTTTGTACGATTTAGTCCGAGTGGTCCAATATACTTATTATTTTATTTTTACTGCGATGGCGCAGCGACCCAAACTGGTCTACCCAATTTTCGTTATAGGCCCTTAATGTCGCAGTGGACAAAGTTACCCGAATAGTTGTTCTTTAAAACTGATTGATATCCAGGAAAAGTACCATATATAATAACATAAGAATAGAATAAGTTGATGGATATTCTATTCTTATATTATTATATATGGTTCATAGTGACTGAATAAACTTGCACTATTATATCTGTGAACCTCAAAATGGTTTCGCTTTCCCCTTTAGGAATAATTTTAAACTTTTCTTTTTTAATTTTAAACCTCTAGCTAAAGTCTGGCATTATCATATTTTGGATATAAATTATAGAATGTTTTACTAAATTTTATACTTAGTTATCTAAATTGCCCCTCTCAATTGAAGCCTACTTAGAAAAGACGTATTCCAACAAATTAATCTAACTGGCAGTGTCGTTAGCTATGATTTGCACTTGCATTAGTGCACCGTGCAACTTATATTTTTAAAAATTCTTAAATATTATTGAAGATAACGAATGTTTTGATTAAATGTATCGAGAGCCGTGGCAGTCGCATCACTAGTTTTCAATTACGGCGTCGCTACCGCCGTTGAATTGATCCGATGAGCGCTCCGCACAAATGCCCGCCAGCTGTTTACAATAATCGATATGTTTTTACCTTTTCAATTTATCGATATCCATTCACAGACGGACAATTTATTTGTATCAATAATAATGCGACTTCTGTTTGTTTTTGTACGCTGACGGGTTTATGGGGTCGATTTTTGATCGAATATTCAGAATCGATTAAGTGGCGGTTTATACGGGGTCTTTGAGAGCGCATTAATTGATTCCATCGACATATGTAATTAAAAAACCATACTACGCTTTAATATGTACATATAATAGGACAAAATAGTATTCTATATGCTACTAATAAAGGTGTAGATTTTCTTTACCATTATTTATATGATAATACTTGAACGAAAAACTTTTTTACCATTTTATGAAAATTACGCGAACGGAGAGGTAAGAAATTTGCACCAATCTGTATATATATATATATTTTTTTATACAAATTGTGTTCAAGTCTTGAGCCTTAAAATGGAAACAGTTAATAGTTTTAGCGTTTAATATAGAGCCTCAATAGCCCACCGGTCGAAGGGATAGACTAAAATCCGCAAGGTATCCGGTTCTAACCCCGGCGCCTCCTGGGCTATTATCGTATCCACTACTAACACAACCTATTAATTTTTAGCTGGAGGGGAGACGGGAATTTCCGACATGCTTAAAAAGTATATCCTAATATTGTACTTTTTTCCAAGCCCTTTGTTTGTGTAGTTAACGTCTAGAGGCTATGACTGCGGCGCTGCTCGGAGTCGCAGCCAAACGACGACAGCGGGCAACTGTTTTTCAGCTCGACATAAGTGCATTTGCTTGTAGCAACACGGCACGCTGCGATGGCCGCAAGCCTGAGTCCTCGCCGCCTCTATAGCTTTATTTATATGTAGCATCGTAATTAACGACATCGAGAGTGAGTACGCACACGTATATCACGGCCTTTTTGTTTTGTTTAACAATATACTATTTTTTTCCCAATACTCAAGTAGCCATATGATAATTGAAAATAAGGTTACAGAGACTCAAGAAGAGACCGTCACGCTGGGCATACATACCAATGGTCTCGAAAGTGGTCAAAAAACCATGTCGATCCTGTATAATTGGAAACATATTTCTACTCTGACAGTTAACAAATTAACTCCAAGTTTACTCTGAAATTAATAATGAAATTCGACATATGTATTCGAATGAGTATTGCGTTGCATCTAATAAAAACCTTGTGTTAAAAAGCCATGGTCAATTTGGGCTATCAGCTTGGGCTGAAACTTTGGGCAAATCCGATAAAATTCACATTAGTAAGAAGCCGTTAATATATACATACCTATATTAATAAAATTTTAATAGTTCAAATTAGTCATATCTTACTAACAAACGCGATCTCGATAAAGTTAATTGCTCATATATAATTATATCACAGATAATTTGTTAGTCGCCAAAGAACTTTTTAATTCTTTCCTTTATTTAGGTCATGTTAAGGCCACAATTTAAGCCTATAATATACTATTATAACCTATAATATAATGAAAATACATACATATGACTATATATGACACACGCATGTCTGATCCTACGGTAGGCAACTTATTGCCTGTGTTATAGGTAACAGACGCCTGTTATACACATTTTTTTTAATTCTAGAAATATATAAATGTATGAAACATATAGATAATACACCCAGACCCGAGGCGGGAATCGAACCCACAACCCACAGAGCGGAAAGCAGGGTCACTGCCAACGGGCCAATGGGCCAGTCAAATAAAACAAAAGGTATGTCTGTTATTTCAAAGATTTACAATAATCTATAGTGTATATACATTTAATAGTTAATTTAAATAGTTCAACTTGGCCATATCTTATTAATTACGTGCGATCTAGATTAAGTTAATTGGCCGTATATTTATGACGCCAGTGACAGCGACTAGGGGATTTGATAGACGCCCGAGGACGTCGGATGTCTATCTAGGAATTATTTAAAGCATTTTAGGCCATGTCATTACACGCTTAATTTATACCTACACATGTGTATACATATGAATAAAATTGAGGTGTTTGTCTATTAAGTTCAATATTGAAGTGTTATAGTATATAACTGCTGTATTTAATTCATTGTGTTTTTATAATACCGGAGCCAGACATAGCTCACAGTGTTTGTAAATTTTTGACCTTGAAGTCCACAAAGTACTACAAAACTTTTTACAGTTGCGCAAAGTCCACGGCCACACTACATGATCATTGAAATAATCATTTAAATGAAGATAGATCTGGTACCGGCATAAGACTCTTGAAACCGAAACTAAATTTTTCTTTGTATTTTTCATTAAATTCCATCAAAATTGGATAAACCTATCAAAGCTTATCCCGGATAAACAAATATAGTCGCTGCACTGTATGAATTGAATACTCTCACAAAATCGGAGAAGCGTCGATTTATGTTTTTTTTTGTACCAAATAGTTATAAACAGAGTTACTAGAAAAAAGTTTATAACGAATGAACTTATCCCTAAAAGAGATTTCTTCCAGCTCACAGAAATATCAAGCTATCCTTTGAGTGTAGGAAAAATAATGTTAAATATAAAGCTGTGCTGGCAATAAAGGGAAGAAAGGATAATAACAAAAACACGAATGAACAGTTAATATAAATAATTATATAGATTAAGAAAAAAATAACTTGAAACGTACTAGATTGAAGATGAAATTGTTTCAGTCTAGTTTTTAAAGTACAAAGAGGGAATGAGAAGGGTTATCTTTTGTAATATTATCTGGGAAAGAGTTCAAGAGCCGAGATGCAGTAACAGCAAAAGAGTTAACGAAAAAGCAATATGTATAATAGTGTGGTAAAACAAGAGATTTCACGTTGACGATTGGCGGTTTATGTACTTATGTATGTAATTTGAAATCTATCCAGGATATGGATATGCCTAGTGAAGTATTAGTATTGTTTCCTTTCAAAAATAATTACTGCTATCATATACTGGCTATTTCCCGTGACTTCCTCCGTGTAAAATTTTAACTTACAAGAGCCCCCAGACCACACAAATCTGGCCCTATCGAAGAACCCGTTCTTAGCGGATGTCAACTAACTATAATCTACTTCGCCAAATTTAATTTTTGTACGTCCCGCGGTTTTCTTGATTTCGTGACAGGTGACGTTTCGCTTTCATACATGAATAGGTCCACGAAATCTAGAATTCTTAGTTGTTGAGAGGTGAGGTCCGCCTTGCGAGTGAAGTCGGTCCGTTCAAGCTAGTTAATAACAATTTCCTCAGATATGACTACTATTGCCGCGTGATTTATTCACAACGAAACTGCTCGTGCCGCATTTAATTAGTTATTTGCGTTCCGGATTAACTTAATCGCGCGCATATTTACGACGCTGGCGACAGCGCCTCGAGCCTTTGACTGACGTACAGTCTAGAGATGCTACGAATGGTGATTTTGACGAATACCGAATATCAGACCAACCTCTAGGCCAAAGCGCCGAATATTCCTAGTCAGAATTTGTCTTAAAACGACATTTCTTTCGCAAAACAAAAGTTTCTTTCTGGTAAAACTATTAATTACATTATTAATTAATAAAGTCACTTTGGATTTCTGAGCCGCTCCAGTAAGTAAGTAAGTATTAATATGGTAAATAGCCCGTAGGAATGTTTACAGTTAAAGACAATTTCAGAAGCGTTTCAATACCGGCAATACCAAAATCTTTTCATTCATCATAACTTACCTATGTATGTTATCATTGGAGTATCATTTTTGGGTAATATGTGTGATTTCTTCCTGAAGATCGATTGTATCGATAATGCAGAATATTCAAATTATCGGCTAATATTCTGCAATATTTGGCCGAATACCGAATATTTGGAAAAGTGGTGGAGTAGGCCGAACAACGAATTGTTGTTGAATATTCGTGGCATCACTAGTAGAGAGTATTTCCAACGAGCCAATTGTCCGACGCCCGTTGGTGTTTCCTCATATAAATCTTTTTAGGTCCCGCGTCCTTAGACGTTTAATTTATAGGCGCATAAACTACTTGCCGCATTCCGCGTCGCTTTTTTACTTGTATTCCACGGCTTTCATAAAGTTATAACAGCTCTCATCAAAGGACTTCATATTTTATTCCGGAGCACGATAAGCCCGCCGGCTCGAAAGTCGCTATCTAGTACATTACGAATGTCGTTATAAAATATAAATAAGGCGACAAGCACCTGCTAATTGTGGAGCTATTAATTTTTCGAATGTATAACAAGTAATAAAATCGATTTATCGCTTACGTTGTATCGGACTAATAAAATGCCAACTGGGACGTAATTATGTTTCGCAATAGTAGTTCTCACTAATTCACCTGACCCTTAATTTACTGGTTGTTTCGTATCCGTTTTGCCGTTGAAACATCGGCACATGTGTGAAACCGAGATGTTGGTGGATACTCTAAAGCAGAGGTAGGCAACATTTTTAATGTTAGTACATCACGAAGAAACTTTGTGCTCATGTTAAGTAAATATTATTTACTTATAAAAATTAGATTGCAATTCACAAAACCGTCACGGGCCATAATGAGAATTGTCGCGGGCTACCTGCGGCTCGCGGCACACGCGTTGCCGACCGCTGCTCTAAAGCATAGAGTCCCCAGATTTTCAAGTGTTGGCGGGATTGATCACTGCATCCATACTTTTATGATTTAAAATGAGTGATTCTTATAGAGGCGACTTAAAAGATATATTACTATACAATAGGTTTTTTCTGATATAAGTCAGAATTTCCTTTAATAAAACTTGCTGAAATTAAAGTCTGAGTGTGAAGAAGTAGAATTGGTATTTGTTATGTACTAATTAAATGTAGGAGCGGTGTCGAATAAGCATGTTACTGTTCGTTTTCCGTCGGGCAAATATTGTGTATTTAATTGTGTGGCTGTTAGCGACGCGGCCCGCGGAGATCCGTAGCTATAGAATAGACAATTTTACTAAGTAACATGCTCTTGTAAAACGTGATGAAAATGTAGACATAATGATTAGAAGTACAAGCAGTATCGTATATTTAAATGTGTTAGTTAGGAACGCTTCCGATTAAGCATGTCACTGTTTGTTTTACTGTCGGGTAAACATTGTGAATTTAGCTGCGTGGCTGTTAATGACTTGGCCCGAAGAATCAGCTATTCTACCAATAAAAGCACATGTAAACAAAGTCACAATGTGATGAAAAAGAAGTGTTATCATGTATTTTAAAATGTGCTAATTACGAACGGTGCCGATTAAGCATGTCACTGTTCGTTTTTCCGTCGGGCAAACATTGTGTATTTAATTGCGTGGCTGTTAGCGACGCGGCCCGAGGAGCGCGCGCCGCGGACGCGTTGTTAATAGAGCGTTGTCTCTTCATTTTGCCCCGACCGACGTTCACTGACTCTGTTATTTCGGAGCGGCTAATAAATTGCGCGATGACAGATGTCAGCCGCGCCAACGCCTCTGCACTCTCGCGTCGATGTCTCATTCCTCGCGTTCAACCGCTGTGTTTTCTTATTTTGTCAACGCTACGTTCAATTTTCGTTTCGTTTTCACGATTATCTATTTTGTGCGCTGCGCTTCTGTGTCGGTCAGTTTTGATGGCTGACCGGTAAAGGTTTTGCGAAAGGGGAAACCTTTTGTTGTCGTCAAACTTCTGTTTGTTGTCTTTCTATGTCTGCTTTGTAGATACAAATAACTAGAAAGTGAAACGGTTGCTTGTGGAAAAAGGTTCTAAACTTAATAAATAAATTTGATATTTATGTTGTAGTCTTTTTCACAAACTTATTTATCGCTGCAATACAGTTATTATCTGAACAAAAACTTTTGATGCTAAATCATCCCAAATTGTCTGTGGAGCTTTTTTATAACTTTCAATAGAATGACGCAAAGAGCCAAGCATTTTATAGGTTTCAGATTGCGCTTACTTTTTAATTAAGTAGCTTTAATGGTCATCGTATATTTCTGTGCAGTCTGTAAATGTAAATGCCTAAATTAGAACTCAACAAATTAGTTACCTAAAGCGAACGAATGACGTGGACAGCCATTGACAGTACTTCTGAAAAATGAAACAGCTAAAAATACCTGCTATGACCTCATTTGCTTGCGTCTAAAAGACCTCATTTCAACTGTGGAAGCCTTTTAATGTTTTCCCTGCAAGTTGGAAAATTTCACGTCGTTTCCCTTATATATACATATATAAAAGCGAAAGGCCACCTAACGAGAAATATCGAAAACCGCGCCACGTACATATAATGATAAAATTTGGGAAGGAGGTAGTTTACGAACGGACGGATTTTTTGATAGGGCTAGATGAAGGAGGAGTAGGAGCTCTCACAAGTTCACGCGGACGAAGTCGCGGGAAACAGCTAGTTTCCTATAAAAATATTACATGTCTATATTAATTATATTCTTATATAGAAGGAAACGAACCAGCGACTTGTCTGTTTTTCTTTCGACATCTGTGGTTTACACTACCACTAGATTCACGCTTCACGCAATGCGCTGCCGGCGTTTGAGAACTGAGCATGCCCTTTTTTTGAATGTCCCCAAATTGTAAGTATTAGATCACGAGCTGCTAACTGGTTCCGTAAAGATGTTCAAGGCCGGAAATTTCTATTTTCAATAGATGATTTCTACTAAACTTTGACATCCTGATAAAGTTAAATCGTTCTTCGTCCGATTAACTCATTGTTTACATAGTTTAGTTTATATAGCTGTATATGGCCTGGTCGTAATTTATTCGGACAACTGAAACGGGTAATTATTTTAAAATTATGCCCAGCTTTTAACTCTTTACGTTGGCGTAACACGACAAATGTCCATTGCGGTTGATTATGGTGGCCGGCTTAAAATCAATATTCATTATACACGTTGACGACATATTCTATACTTTGCCGCGTAAAATAAACGCACAAATTTCGAACGAGCCTTGTTGGTGACGGAACTCAACACATTCGGGGTGTTATACAACATAACAGTATGAGATATATTGGTCGAAAAAAGATATATACTATAAAACTTGGGAAATACTGTCTTTTTATAATAAACACATAAAATATATCAGACACCGTCGCGAACTGCTAGCCTAAAAAGATATGGGCAAATACTAGGAATACGCGCCAGGGCAGCCATTCTAGAGGTAATACTGATGTATTGAACAATAATGAAGATTAACTGCCAACTAACTCCACCTAGCGGGTAAAAGATACCGTAAAAGAAGCCTGCCTTTCAGAGCATCTCAACAACCAATTTTAATTATATGTTTCTTAATATTTAATACTAATTATATTGTTAATGGAGGAATCCTATGTTCAGCGGTGGACGTCCCCAGGCTGATATAGGTGTATACGTATTTATATATATATGTCCAAGAAAAAAGTACTTGTGTATAACAGTTACCTATAACACACGCATTAAGTTGTCTACCATACAGACCATAGAATAGGTACACAACTATGGTGTAAAAAATGGCGAAGAGCGTGTCAAGACACGCTTATATAAAATGGGTTCCGTATCTGATACGCTATAAACGTACTTTTTTAATAAACTTCAAAATTTGTTAATTTTTTTTCGTTCAAAATAATTTTCCTAATGAGTTTTTAGCATATTCTATCAACATGGAAAATATCAAGTCTCTGCGTCTAATTGTTTAGAAATGCTTGGGGGGGGGGGGATCACCTTACGGGCAGACAGACGGACGGACAAAGCGTAATTATAAGGGGTCCTCGTAGGACAACGGAACATGCCGACCAGTGATTAGGTCACGACCTCCTTCTCTTTACCTGGGTTGAGAGTGGCATTATGTACCGGTGAGTTCGGTGTTTCGCTAGAAAACGCGTGTAACGGCGGTGAAAGTGCCCAACGCTCCGACCGCAAAGAAAATATTCGTATCGATCTGTAGTCACTGATAACGATAAGTGATAATAGCGGGTACGATGCTGCGGCCTCGACGTTGATTGACCTCCTGTCATTGTTATAGACATGTCCATTAAGGATCCAATAACGCGTGCTGATGCAAAACGCAATTTTATAAAACGTAATTGAGAGCAATGTAGTGCAGCTGCTCGCGGCCCTAGTCACGGGAGTTGACATGTGACTGAATACAAAAATTTGTACGTTTTGGCAGAATATTATATCGATCAACAGCAAAAAATTTTGTCGGGTATATTTGTGTTATCACCATTTTCACAATAATTCAGATTTGGTTAGAGCCCTTTTATAGACTTGCTGCTTACTTGCTTGCTAACGCAATCAATGGGCGGAATTTGAGTCGATCGCTAGATTAAGTGGCTCCTAACGCGGCCGGGTGATAGATGGGTGACAAATTCTAATACTGGTTTTCAAATATCCGACTTCCGTGGTTCGGGAGACACATAAAACACTGTGTCCCGATTAATGTCACTGAGTGATATTAGTCTTGAGATTGTAGAGATTCAGTGTATGATGTCAGATGGCCGTAGGATATCAGCAGTTAGTTATGAATTTCTCTGTGGTGTCTCGTACGAAAATGACTCCTACGCTTTGACTTTGTCAACGATGTTTATTTTTAACGACCTAAGTAAATAAACACGATGTAATGTGAACGGCAAATCAGCAACAGTTGGAAGTGCGCCTATGTCCGGTTACAACGAACCCTCTGAAACAAAAGCCGAGAGTGAGCGCGCTTCGCTTCCGCGCAGGTGGCTGGCGAGCGCGGCGGCGGGCGCCATGCTGGAGACGGAGGCGGCGCGCGTGCGCGTGGCCGAGCTGTGGGCGCTGGAGCACGAGCTGGCCGACGAGGCCGCGTTGCTGCGGGGGCTGCGCGCCGACCGCGACTCCATCGACAGCCTGCTGGCCGGTGAGCGTGCAACTCCGCACTCCGCGGCTACACCGCTCCTAGGGAGAGACGCTAATCGGCCGCTTGTGCAGGCGGGCGCGGCGCGGGCGGCGCGGCGGAGGCCGGCGCGGACGGAAAAACGGTTGAGGTCGGATATCAAATGTAAGCCAGTGTTATAATGGGTCACCCATCTATCGCCCAGTCGCAGCAAGAGCTACTTAACTTAGCGATCCACTCGAATGAAGACCACTGAAAACACAAATCTCAAAGGTCGGCAACGCGTCTGCCTCCTAGTATGGATGTATGGATGTATGTTTGATGCTCTTTCATGATAAAACTGCTAAATGGATGTTAATAAAACTTTGTAATAATGTAGTTTATACATCAGAATTATACATAGGCTAAAATTGTAAAGCTATTATGTGAAAATAAAACGATATATGTCAAGAAAGTAGGAGAATATTCAGCCATCTTCGAGCTATTCTGGCGTGCGCTGCAAAAACCGTTAGAGTTACACTTATATAGTGTATGAAGGAAAAGCTTTCAGGTCTGTCGCAAGTTTACGCGGTCGAAGTCGCGGGAATCAGCTAGTTACACTTTATAATTATAGGGATTGCAGATGTGGATATGGGGAGAGTTAACATGACCGAATTCCATCTGAAATCATCCCCAGAATGCCCACAATCTCAGCCAGAGGTCGGGTATTTGAAAACCTGCGTTAAAATGGGTCACCCATCCAACAACCGGCCTTGGTAAGCGCTACTTAACCTAGCGATCGACTCAAATGCCGGCCACTGATTAAACTACGACCGGTAGGAAGTCTGACTGTTCTCTTTCCAGCGGGTCTTGGTAAGGTATATATGTATAAATGTAGATTATATTTAGTTTAACGCATATATATATATACATATATATACAGATCAGAATTGTATTAATTATATGGTCAAGAGTCGGATACAGAAGTCGGTATTGCTTGAGACGGCACGTATTGTGAGGAAGTTTCGCAATCTGGAGCCCTAACCACCGGTTGCTTGGGTCCTTGCCCCGTTGCCGGCGGAGATCTATTTTATTATATATTTTTAAATGTTTTTATTTTTATAATAACATTTAAAAATGTATATAAGAGTAAGATATTGAAATAAATGATAGTCATAATAATAAATATCCTTTATTGACGTAAAATATGGCTGGAAACATGTTCATCATGAGTCCCTGGCTCCCAAATTAGAATTAACTGTATTTCAAGAGCCAGTGCCCACCCTTAGATAAGGCACAGTAGCCAATATACATATGTCTATATATGTCTCCGTTCTGGGAGTTACTGCCTTTAGAATCTTATTACGTATTAAATATTTTTTTAAATTATTTTGAATACATATATATACATAAAATTGAAAAATATGTGAATGTTATAAGAAGGAGGAGGGGGATTCTAAAATTTTATGTGGACGTGGGGGGAGTTAAAAATTCGTATAACGTTATTTTTGGATGACCCCTAATATATTATTAAGAAACTGCTGCCCACTATTATTAAGAAAACGTAGGTTAGAGGCTTTTTAAAAAAATAACAAGGGCCATATGAACAGTCGGTTCACATGGCTGACTACCGACGCTCATGGACTACTGCAACACCATAGGTCTTGCAGATCCGTTGCCGGCCTTTGAGGAATAGGACACCGCTAGTGGTATCGATAAGCGAATGTCGACAAAAGGATCTGGTCAACGAAATTACTTCATGCAGCAAAACTTGACACTAAGGAGGGTACGATGTGCGTCCGAATCGATCGATGCCGAATCTTCAACTGGAACGGTTCGATATGTTCGTGCTAGAGCCTCTGGTTGAGGCCGATCCTGCCGATCTAAGATTGGTTTGCACAACCATCAACGCAAATGTAGACTGGGCTCATCAAACTATCATCGGTAAAAGGCGCAAGAGTCAATAAGTCAATGAGTTACAGTAAAATTTTCTTGTTGATTCATTTTGCTAGTGACATTTTAAGAAGAAGATTGATTTGCCACCTTCATCATCATCATCATTGCGTATGGCATTCTGTATGGATTACAATTTTAAGTCCAGATCCCTTAACCACGCCTCTGCTGCTGCTGTAACTTTTAATGTGTAACGAGAGATTCCAACCACACGCGAAATTGCGGTAACTTTAATTAGAAAGACAGGAGTAAAGGATAGGGATGGAGTAGAAGGAAATATAAGCATGTCCTTAACATATTATAAACCTCGAATCACTCTGTTTATTGATTATAATAGCATTAATATGCGTTGCGTAGTTTCAAAGATCTAAGCTTACAGGAAAGGTGTTGAATTGCTTGATGTTTGTAGAAGTTAATAGAAAGTGAAATATTAATTCACCTCGTAGTGGGTCCCGTTTAATGTAAATGAGTGATGTTAGTCATCGCGGAGATTGTGGGGGTTTCGGGATCACATCCGACGGCAATCGGTCATATTAACTCGCCCCACAACTACCTCTCTGTAATTTAAGCGTATCCTCTTTTATATTGCACGCTACCTCAGTTTCCACGAATATATTATTAAAGACAGTAGAATTAAAATCCTTAAGATCTCATCATTCATCAATTTATCATTTCTTGCTTATTCTTAACTTCTCATATTAAAGTTAATTTTCGAAATTAAGACTTATTAAAGAGCGTTGGGCATTTTTTGAGATGAGGAAAAATTATTGAATTCGCTTCTCGTCACAGTACGATTTATATGTATAGAGTATATACATGTAAGTGTTATTATTGACTAAATAAAAAGCGTGAAACTCGCGTCATACTCACCGAACGCTTGACAACTACAGCGATTCGTTTTAACTTTTAATGGGACTATCAGAGTGCCAGCGTTTTTTATTTAGTGCCTGAACTATTAAATTCATCAATATTTAATATAAAACCAAACGCCTGTCATAAATTACTAGCAATAACTGTTTAATCAGAAAGTGATTTAGGACCAGCCTCGGTTTTTAAGCAGCTAGCTTTTTTCATCATCAACTTTGGCCTCCGGCTGTCCATTTGGCTTGTTCTTCAGATCGAAATTTCCAAAAAGAAAACGTTGGAACGAGAAACGCACTGTGTTTACTTTTGCTACACCGCCGCCATTCACGTCATTGATTCTTCGAGCCTTTGTGGTTGAAGCCACGGTGGTAATCGTACCAACTCGTAAATAACGCGATATTTCAAGTTTACCATTTTGTAAGCTGAATGACGCATAGAAAATAACCAAAAGAGGAAGAAATAAATGAATTACGATTTTCAAAACACAAATGCATGAGTAAATAGCTGTATAAATTTGTAATTGGAATTCCTAACCAAAGAGGAGATATATGAGATCAAAGTGACCAGTACGACAAAACGCCAATTTCATATGTAAGGACCTAATATTTTGAATGATTCAATGATTATAATCCGTTTCAATAATAACATTCACCTCTAGCTAGTACTAGAGTCCGCTTAAATTGCAGAGGATGTGGCTGTTAGGCGAGTTAACATCACCGTCAGTCGTCTGATGTCATCCCAGGAACTCCTACAATCTCACGATTAATATCACTCAGTGACATTTCTCTGGACCCACTGTTTTACGTGCCTTCCGAAACACGGAGCAGGTCGGATATTTGAAAAACCAGTGTTACAATGGGCTATCACCCAGCCGCGGTAACGACTGCTTAACCTATCAATCGAATCAATATAATATTATATAACAATTTAAAAATATATTGACTTTACATTTGCGTCGGAATATTTTATTTAACAATAATAATCAGTCGCACCTGCTAACTGTCAGCCAAAACGAGCACTACTAGAATGCGCAGACTTTTATGCCATAAGAGAGGTTCTACTAGAATGTGCTGATTTTTTGCCAAAAGAGAGGTCTACTAAAATGCGCTGACTTTTATGCCATAACAGAGGTCCACTAGAATGCGCTGAATTTTATGCCAAAAGAGAGGTTCTATTAGAATGCGCTGACTTTTTTCCAAAAGAGAGGTCTACTACAATGCGCAGACTTTTTGGCAAAAGAGAGATCTACTAAAATGCGCTGACTTTTTTCCAAAAGAGAGGTCTACTAAAATACGTTGACTTTTATGCTAAAAGGGAGGTCTACTAGAAAGCGCTGACTTTTATGCTAAAAGAGAGGTCTACTAGAATGCGCTGACTTTTATGCCAAAAGAGAGGTTTACTAGAATGCGCTGACTTTTATGCTTATAAGCGTTTTATGAATAATACAATTCGTGAAAACGAATATGACAGCTAGTATTTCGTTTAAAGAATTTGAACCTTGAAAAACGACGCGTTTATCTCTTTCACCCTACAGGCAATTTAACATCTAAACGAGGTTTATGCATATCAAAACGGTCAGCGTATCCGAGCGTAGGACCGAGGATACAATTTCATAACTTGACACAACACGTTGCCCCCAGTGTAAACGTGTTTCGTGAACATGAATAATTTGTTTTACTGACATTGTTATTGGCCTTCATTCGACTACATGTAAAAGAAAACGTAATATTCATTTCTTCAAGACCATTCACGGATCTGCTTTGCACAACATCTTTGTACCACCTCATTTTTTAACGTACCGATACTACATAGGTACTTACTTGAGCATCTAATCATTTTTCAAGAGGCCGGCGTAACATAACTTCACTATATCTAAAAAAAGTACTCATTTTTCATTACACACAACATCGGCGCTAGGGATGCTCGATATACATCAATGCATAGAAAACATAAAAGATTCAATTCGATGCATCAATCAAAAAAAATAACGATGTATATTTTAAATGAACATTCCTATTTCCAACCTCTATCCTTTTCTGGCGTATATTTTGAGCTATCAGAATTGATACTCTTTATCAAAGCATCGAAAACATCAATGTTTCAATTCGATGTATCGGAAAACATCGATGCATCGAATGAAAAAAAAAACATCGATATATTTGTTAAATGAGCATCCCTAATCTGCGCATTTTCTCTTATTCTTCTCCGAACACAAAAGGACAAAAAAATAACATTAATAGTACCCGAGCGGAGACTTCAAAATAAAACTTTATTCAAGCCAATATTTAATAAAGAATTCCTTTGAGTTGAAGTTTGATCATAAATAAAATGAAGTAAATTATTTACTTACAGCATGTATTCTTCTAGCAGCGTCGTGTATAGAGAGGATGTGGGTTATTTTGTATTTGTCTAGTTGTACGGGGTCCTTGGAGTCTCTATAGTTGCCTACATAGAGACCCGGCAAGACCTGGAACAAAAAATACGTCTGTAACGGTATTTGTTGACAAACTCCTCCGAAACAGCTCGTCCGATTCTTTTGGAAATTTTTGTACATATGTGGTAGGTCTTTTGGGTGGTCCACGCGGACGAAATCGCGGGTTACGGCTAGAAGATATACATCATTTTTGTCGTCATTAACTTTATTGTTACGGATCGTGCCTAATTTGACAGCCCTTTAAAAAAAAATAAGTTTGGCGCCAAGCTTACGTCAATTGTCAGTTTGATTGACAGGAGACAAAATTGGTTATGTTCATATTTGTAATTTATAATAATATTAATTGTGAATTCGGTATGTATTTGTATCTTTTTTTACAGTATTTTAATAATCAACTGCTAACAACGACTTCGTCCGAATAGGATTACAATAATTTAACTAAAAAGACTACATGGCTATCTTATTTACATAAGGATAAGTGTCGAGAATTAATTAGCATAAACACATTATGACTTCTATAGAAACTTTATAACGTAAAAATCGTTATCAAAAGGAGATAATGTATATGATATATGTAATAACTAAATAAAAGTAAAACTTGTAAGTACAGTAGTTACTGTCAGTTGCGCATTAAGTATATAATTAATATTCCGAGTATTAGCATATTAACCTACCATACTAAAATAATAAAAAAAAACTAATAATTTATCTTTTAAAAAATGTGCAGAGATTGAAAAACAAACGCGAGTATCATTCGAGTAAGGGGTCCCTAACTGCGGGTAGGTGAGAAGGTACTTACGAACTAGGTAAAGTTGTGCCATTAAAAAAAAACGCGCTAATGACGGTAGCGCTAAAAACATACATTTTATGTCGCGTCGACTTTGTTCGTAACAATATGTTATAGTTTTGTTTTTGATTTTGTATGTTATGTCTAGGTGTGCTGTACGCACATAACGGAGTATTCTCGTTTGCGCTTAAGCCCCGTGCGAGACAAGGCTAGTGGCACTCACCGCGGACTGCTTCTCTTGGTCCAAGGCTCCACCGTCTCATCAGACCAGCACCTCGTAGCGGACCCGGTACGTGTTTTACGCGAGTTGAGAATACGCCTTTTATATGATGTTTTAATAATTCACTTAATATCACTCGTTATTAACACAATAGATTAGGTTTTATTGGATTTTACATATATATTTCTAAGATCGGTTTTCCGCTGTACTATACGTTGCGATACTCGCGTGGCGGCCGACGATCGCAAACATGAGAATGACACCTGTCACTACCGCGAGAGCTCCGATGGGTTGATCGAGCCCTCTGGTGTTGCAGTTGTCCATGGGCGTCGGTAGTCACTTAGATGAACCGCCTGCTCGTTTGCCCCTTGTTGTATAAAAAGAAAATAATGGTAGAGGACCACGCGGCGCCTAATGGTCCAGTAGCAGTTGACTAATGCGAGCTGAAGATGACAATTTAGATGATTAAATTAAGCACCTTGATAACAGGTTTCTCAGCTAACTGCAGACACAGCAGCAACGCCCCCACGGTGCGCTCTGAATGGGCGGAAGCTAAACCTCGCCCTACCAATTCGGCGAGGCATAGGTTTGCCACCACGCGAACAGTCTGTTGAAAATATCAGTTTTTTTTTTCTTGAAAAACAAAATCCGTTTGATATATGTAATTCCTTCATTACGTACCTATTAAAACAATCTTGCAATTGAGATCCGGAATAAACTATTTATTTATTTAATCGTCATTATTGAATATATAACTGTATATACAAATGTGTTATATAATAATTTTATTTCAATTTTCATGTTTGTAACGCTCTACTGTGTTGGGAATTTGGTGTTACAATAATTTACGTGAGAGGTATCGAAATGTCCTACATGTTAACCTTACTTAAAAGAGAAAGCTAAGCATCTGTTTTATATTTTTCCAGTGGTTAAAATTCGGCTATAATTATTATTGAAATTTGATGAAAAATTTGTATGCAATTTCATTAATTATACTGTTTCACATTAGAACATGACATCGACGGAGTAGCACAGCAGAAACAGTAAGAGTTGATGCTGTCTGCAAGTTTCCATCTGGACATATTCTCCATACTTCGGTTAAGAAAATTCAAAATGAAGTTACCGAAATTTTCTAAGATTTTTAAGGGAGGTACTAGACTATGTGAGAGTATTTTAATCAGGTAAAACTATTTTGTTGAATGTTTTAATAAAGTTAATATTGACGGTAACGGTAGAAGTGGTGAAAGTAGGAATGCCAACTTGACAACATTAATGTGCGTGGATTGCCCAGGTCTACAGTACAAAGATGCCGGTATATAATTTCTTGTAATATCTTAATTAGTATAATGTAAAATCCAAATAGTAAAAACAAGTGAAGTATTTAACACATATATTGGTTCATTGGGTCTATGTTTCGAACGGGTCATCATCATCCGCTGCGTGCAGAAGAAGATTCCCATCCACGATAGAGTTTCACATGCGGTAGTCGCGATCTCCCGTCCAACTAAACTCTCAGTCTTTATAGGAGTGGGTAATATTTTCCCATTCCTATCGATGATTATCAGAGGCCTTCCTCAAGTATCCACAAATAGCAGTAACGTGAACGAATTATTAGATTATTAATCTATTTATTTGCTATATTACAGTCAATATTGGCTGTTGGTTATTCAATTAACATTGGAAGGGATTTGATTGAAAGTGATTTGAAAGATATAGTCATTACGTAAATCAACACGCAGGGCCCTGTTTAAAACGTCCCGGCAATTCATGAGTCTGCATACACGAACTTGAAAGATGTTTGTAGTTTATTAAAAAAAAACCTTCAGCTAAGAACACCAAAGGCTAATTCCTCGTATGTCATCGATTCCCAAGCGACGTGGGGCACATATGATAAGGGTCCAAATCGTAATTGTTTTGGGCAGGTGGCAGACCAGTGCTCAAAATACTTCAGAGGCTCTTCAATTCTGTCATCTCAGACGGTATCACACCAGAGGCGTGGAGCAGGAGCGTGGTTCTTCTTTTCTTTAAGAAGGGCGACAATTCCTTACTAAAGAATTACAGACCAATTGCGCTCTTGAGCTACGTTTATAAGCTTTTTTCGAGAGTAATTACAAACCGTCTCGCCAGTAGGTTCGATGACTTCCAGCCTCCCGAACAAGCCGGGTTCCGAAAAGGCTTTAGTACCGTGGACCATATACATACGCTGCGACAGATTGTGCAGAACACAGAAGAGATTGTACAATCTGCCTCTGTGCTTAGCGTTTGTGGACTACGAAAAAGCCTTCGATTCAATCGAGACTTGGGCGGTGCTCCCACGGTTTCTACAACCTTACGACTAATATCACAAAGTGACATTAATCGGGTCCCACTGTTTTACGTGCCTTCCGATACACGGAGGAGGTCGGATAATGAATATAAACCAGTGCTAGAATGGGTCACCCATCTATCACCCGGTCGCTGCAACACAAACTTTATCTAGCGATGGACTCAAATACCAACCACTGATTAGGCCACGGCCTCCTCCTAAACAACATAACACCAAAATGAACACCAGAACATTCATAATGATACCAGAAAAGTAAAACCTGACATAAAATTAATAAAATCTACATAATATTAATAAGTGAAGCAAAATCTTTCGATACCATTTTGCGACGGTTGCGCGGACGGAAGGGTATGAAATTTGACACAAGTTTACTAGTAGTTACCCGCGGAAACTGTACAACCGAATGGCTCGTATATGAGTTTCCGAAATTTTAATAAATAAGTACGAGTATGGATAGTACAAGCTTTAAATTTAAGCTTAGTAGGAGGGGAAAAGGGGAATATTCGACATACATAAAAAGTATTCCTAGTATTCTTTTCAAAAAAAGAAAAAAACTTATGAAACGACCTGTATTTTTAAAGGCCGCCAATGCATCTGCCAGTAGTCAGGTTCAAAATAACGGAATTATCTTACATATAAATTATGTTTTCATTCTCAACTCTAACAACAAAGTCTTGTTTAAGAATTTGTCATTTTTTTTTTTTTTTTTTTTTTTTTTTTTTTTTATAAGGGGGAAGACGGGCAGGCAGCGGGCACCGGGGTGCCCACCGGCGCCCACGGACCCCCGCACCCATGACTCGATGATTGGTGACTTAAGTCCTGTTATAAATTATTATGAGCGCTTAAAAATGAATATTAGATATCACTCTCGTAGTGTTCTTTTATTTCAAGTATTCATTGGTAGAGCGATATAACTTGGTACAAAAAAGGTGTCAACGATTTAACGTTATCAATGTAACAACAGACGACATAGATAATTGACAGATAAGCAGACAATAGTTCGTGAGAATATGCTCCAATGTATTGAAATAGTCAACATCTAGTGTGAGAATTAAAATTATGCTGGTGCAGGGTTTAAAAACACGTTACAAAAGAATCAGCGTGCTTAGTGCGTGTTTTCAAACTTTTACGCGTTGGTAAAGTTTACTTAAATTTGTATGGAGATTGATCAGCACCGCGGTAACGTTGTAATACGGTGACCGCGTTTGGGAATCTTCCTTAACGATGTTCCTCCTGCCTTTTTGTGTGCTCGCAAGTGACTAACATAGTCAATTTTTGCGGGAGATGTGCGGTCACACTGATGACAAGTCAGGCTACCTTTGGATAAAACTTATAGAAAAATTTGATATAGAGAGAAAAGAGTATGCTGTTATCTCTGGTAGTAATGTCCACTCAGTTAAATTACACCAAAATTTAAATGGGTTTATATGGATGGGCCGAAATTCCAACAGATATAATCTAGTTCCAAACAGATTATGAGTCTAATTTGCAGTCAGGCTCACGTGCAGCCTCGGCGAGATAACGTCCGTGCCCGGGAAATTGGGTTGCTTAATTATACAATCAAGTTGGAAGTCCCTATAGCTCAATGGAAGAATGTTCGCTTGTTACCTATAACACAGGCATTAAGTTCTCTATCGTAGAAACCGACGTCCGTGTGTCATAGAGTCCTGTATATATTTATTTATTATTTATTATTACTTCTATCTACAGCTAACAGTGACCCATGACTTTGTCCGCGTTCAATTCAGTTGTTCAATTTTGGGGGGTTTTGTTCGTAACCCTAATTTTATTTTTCTAAAAGGACTTTGCTTTATTATTTAACGGTAGAAGGAATGGACTAAAATTCGCAAGATACCCGGTTCAAGCCCGATATTTCCGTACTGGGGTATTGTCGCAACTCGCATTCCTAACACAAGCTTAGTAGGAGGGGAAAGATAAATATTTGAAATGCCTTAAAAAGTATTGCTAATATTAAAAAAAAATCTTTAAACTTACATGAATTAAACGTGGTGTTTTCACGAACTCGCAATTAGTTAATGTCTGCATAATATTGTATATACCATAGACAAGTCATGTGCCTCATATAAATAGCGATAAAAAATTAGTTGAGCTTGACGCAATAACATTAGTAAGACAATGTTTTTTTTTTTTAATCAGTGTAATGGCAATGAAATATACTGAATGTAACAGTTTTAAATCGTGCAATACAAAGAAAAATAAAATTCTAAGTATTTATAATTGCTCTTATACGTACGTAATTTCTATACTCGACGACGAGATACCGGGAAGTTGGTAAATGGAGGAAAACAACCTAGGTGTTATAGTAGCAGCCTATTTCCATAACTAGATAGACTTCTCACTAATTTAAGAGGGCTTTGGACAATCCGCTATGTAGTAAACGATTTCTGAAATAGATTCTATTGACAGGATAATGTCTTATATGGCTGCACGCACGAAAAAGCATGACTCATTGTCACGTTCCGCCTGAGCCGAAGATTGGAGCGCGGAAAAAGCGATAAAGGCACGATTGGCCGATGCGTTCGGCGTTATCACGTAATATTATCGCCCGAAACTGACTTTAAAGACAAACATTCTTTTTTAGCAAAGTCCTTCTAAGTAAGTCGTAACAACGTGATATAAGAGAATTTAGCAATTAGAGATATGACAAGTATAAAAAATTACAATAATCGGCAGTGGAAAGGTAGGTGACGTTTTCTTCCTTGTTGAGATGGAGAAGAAATAAGAGATAAGATAAGAGAGGAAATAAGAGAAGAAAGTATTCCTATTTCTGTTAAAGTATCTTGTGTATCCTATAAACTACCTTCGTTAAGAAACGAGACTGCTGCCTTTTCTCCCTTGGACAGAAAAGAAGATGGAAAGAGGCGCAAATTAATGCATTTGTGATACCAAATTTGAGTCTTCTTCCTAGGGTTAAATACCAGGGTCCGCTTAGATTGCAGAGGACGTGAAACCTTTAATCACAACCGATGGAAACTAATCATACGTGGCCAAGATCCGCAGCGGTGAGGCAGCGAGAAAGAAGAATCGAAAAAGTTGCACATTATTTCCCAGAATGCCTTCTGAGCAACACTCTAGAACGTTAATCTGCTTGTGAACATTATGTCGAAATATCTTCGCCTCGAGGTTATCGACCGGCTGACTTAATTGGCAAAGCATCGGAGCGCAAAAGCTTACGTCGTTCGAGGCAAAATTTTTATACATTAAGATGTTTTAAATATACAGATTCAAATTCGTGACTCCTGGGATCCGTGCGTGCTTATCACATGGTCATCACGACTCCATGTGATTTATTAATTGTCTGTGTGTATATAATCAAAGATATGAATATTCAAATAAGAACAAGACGTTGTAATTTTTTTTAATTCTTGTCTACACAGGATATTTTAGAAAACTTTTTTTAAAGCTTGTCAACTGAATTCAAAGACGGAGGAGGTTCTCAATCTTTTTTTATTTTGTTACCTCAGAACTTTCGACCGGTAGAACCGATTTTGATGATTCTTTTTTACTTGAAAGCAGATGCTTTCCGTGTGGTGCCATTTCAGTTTGATCCAGATCTGGCAATTTGAAGTCGGTTTTTGAAACGAAATATTATGTAAGAAGTGGTTAACACGATAGCCTATCGGGGTTAGAACCGAGTACCTCATGGATTTCAGTATAAACGTTTTATCCTTAAGCTATTCGGGCCTCAAAATATTTGTTAAAGTAAAATTTGAAAGGATCATTTGTTTTGGGCCAAGATAGGACATCGTTAATTTAACGGATTTTAAATCTTCATATAATAGAGAACGACAATCTTTGAAGTCAACAAATAATTAATAGTGTTCATTATTATCAGCTGGTAAGGCTGACAACTTTCCTTACGAATCGACTCCAAACAA
>JANCMC010027439.1:0-88502 GCA_024363005.1 Charaxes varanes | reverse complement strand
TCAACAAATAATTAATAGTGTTCATTATTATCAGCTGGTAAGGCTGACAACTTTCCTTACGAATCGACTCCAAACAAAACAATATGTCGTTGAATGTTTGTTTCTGGTTTGAAAAATAACTCTGAAGCTTCGATTTGTCTTACATTTTTGGTTTGATAAAGTTAATGTATAACCTTTCTATGTAAAGTACCTAAAAGTCTTTTAAATAATATTTATAATTCATTTTGCAATCACCGCTAGACTGTGAACGACATAATAATGGTTTTTTTTTGTGTTGGAATGGAGTTAATTAGTGTTTACAGACATCTTTTGGGGTTAAAATGTCTATTGAATAACACTAAGGTCAGTGTTTATGTTATTTATGCGTTCAAAACTTAAACTTTGTTATGTTATAACTTAGTGATCTACAAAGGAATGTAACTAGTGATATTTTCCAAAAAACTACGTTCGTATATTTAACTAGTTTAAATAAAAGTATTAATATAATACATATAATTAATATTTTTAATAATACATTATAATATACTCTAGGAAATCGTACTTACAACGAGAAAATTTCCTTGAAACACCTTTCGTATCACTTTACACAGCACAGTGTAGTTAAAATTATATTAATATAAGTAAATAATTCAATTAATGATAAATAGCATTTACTGAACCGCGATCTGTTGATCTTGCAACATAGAACGATACTTCTCACTATGAAAGTCAATTCCACACTAAATGAAATCGAAATTCAAATGAACAATAAACGTCAAAGCGCTTACGTCGTGGACAGGTCTCGTCTCACGGACAAACGGGCAAAGGTTTTCACGCGTTCAGTCATGAGCTCCACGCAAAAGATGCGCTTGTATAAAAACTTGAATTGACTTTTTTGTGCTCTGGAGCTGTATAATAGTATTATTCACTTAAAGGCATTTATTTAAAAGGTTTTTGTGAGGGAGAATTTTATAAAACGGGACATTGGCTCATTTATATAATATTAAAGGGAACAAAATAAGTTTTAATAGCTCAACGGTGTACAGGGTAGACTGAACCTGGTCCAAACATCGCTCCCGATACGTTATTACCGCGATGACTTCTGACATAAACTTTCCGCTTAATAGGAAGAATAAGAAGAAAATTAGGCTTAGCTAAAATGTTTCTTTCATTTTTAACCGACTTTTAAAAAGGAATCTGTAATTCATGAGATTACCGTAAATTGCGTAGGATGTGGCTCTGGGGCGAGTTAAAATGACCGATTGCCATGTGACGTCATTCTCGCAACCCCCACGATCTCTACAACCTTACGACTAATATCACAAAGTGACATTAATCAGGACCTACTGTTTTACGTGCCTTCCGAAACACGGAAGAGGTCGGATATCAAATATAAACCAGTTCTATAATGGGTCAAACATCTATCTCCCGGTCGAAGCAAGAGTTACTTAAGCGATCGACACAAATACCGTCCACTGATTAGGCCACTGACCTCCTCTGACTTATTAGAAATATTACTAAATGCCTAATATATTAGGTATCCTTATGTAAATAGAGACTAAATTTTCTAAATAATCACTTAAGAATGTTTACAAAATGTTATGTTGGACTCCGTTTTTGACTTTAAATTATGTATTTTATTGCCAATATTTACCTATTTACGGTTTTATTTAGGTACATACCGCATTATCTGTAACAGTCAGCCATAATACGGATCTTATCTCAGTTATTAGAAATTACATTACTGTGGAAAGTTCTTAGCAATTTCATTTGATCCAAGTTTTACGGTATTTATATTCATTAATAAATTCTTATTTAAGTCTTTATAATAATCAGTATTGATCGTTCCCTTAAACTTGAAACACTTATAAATATAACTGTAACTTACTATAATACAAATGCAAAGCCCTTGTTAAAAAGAATTTGTAAGCATCAACATCAGAGGGCCTAGCACGAAGATTCTCGATAGTTTTACTTTTTATTATGTTACAAGGGGGCAAATTATCATAATTTTCCCGCTCTATTCGTACACGGCG
Source organism: Charaxes varanes (assembly GCA_024363005.1). Classification (NCBI taxonomy): domain Eukaryota; kingdom Metazoa; phylum Arthropoda; class Insecta; order Lepidoptera; family Nymphalidae; genus Charaxes; species Charaxes varanes. The sequence continues at coordinate 86,487 of JANCMC010027439.1, read as the reverse complement.
ACTTATTTGGACAGACAAAATAGCACCGTCACACAGCTTTTGATGTTTTTTGGTAATGCTTTGACAATGGCAATGATTTTGGAAATAACGTTACCTTTTGATATTTGTAAACGTCTATAGAATATGGTGGCTTCTTACAATGAGGCAGGTCTTGGCCAGACTTGGTATGTCGTTGTTTCTTCGTAGCATTTCGTTGGCAAACACTATATTGTCACGGCCTAGAACGTAGCTACATTAATTCCTCTATCAGTGGCAGCGATTATGTCCTCCAGCCTGCAGGTGTTAGAGTAAGCAGGACACAATAAAAGTTGGGAATCGTTTGAGTTGCACAGGACTGTCCTAGCTGATAGATAGATATGCAGAAATTCGAGAGGATTGTCAAGGGTTACACATATTACTATGGTGGAATATAATAATATGCGTAAGCAGATATATGATTCACCAGATAGTGCCGAGACACATGTGGGCTGCACTGTTACAAGATTCGTAGATGCGTTGCGGACTTTTGCGGAGTGAATATGTTTTACTCTTGAAGGTTTCTAAATCGTTTTGGTTCGGAAATACCAGAACTAGCAAATGATTCTACGGATAAGTTGTGCATGGTAAAAAGTTTCAATAAAATCGCATGGTTGACACGCGGTTCCTAGATTGCGTACAGCTTTACTTCTCGAAGCCTCACTTCAGCTATTATGAATCTGGGACTAGTGACCCAGGTGTAGGTTTCAGAAAGCGCTCTTTGTAGTGATCACTAACACTCACCTTCACTGCCCCTCTATCTACAAGTAGGGAGATTATGTCGTTTTTTTTGTCAAGTAGGTGGGAGAAAATTATGCCACCTGCAAGCTATTCTGGCGTGCGCTGCAAAAACCGTTAGGGTTACACGTAAATAGTGTAAATAGTACAAAAAGCCCGCGATGGCATATATCTATCTTTCATTTTTAAGCCATTAACGCAAAAATAGTGAACCATCATGGAACAGGGACGATATTATAGGATAATAGAATGTAGTAAATAGTAAGTAACCCAACGTTCGGACACATTTTTACCACCTGACATTCCTATGGAAAAACCATCTCATCCCTCATCTTTGCTTCACCCATCCCTTCGTGAACCTATCACTTTCATTGAAGTGTTAGGACCAAATAGTTTTAATGGATCAACTGTTATTTTTAGAGCTGAAGGCAGGGTCACTGCCCACTGCGCCTACGGGCCAGCCAACTTAATGACGTTACTTTTTAGATGAGTCTAATAAGTTACTAGCAGTTTCTCGTGACATTGTCCGTGTTAAATTAAACTAGCGAGAGCTTTTTGACTTCCTTGACCTGTCCCTATCGTAAAATCCGTTTAAGCGGACGCCTACTAACTACACTACCTCTTTGATAGACGTCATTATACGTCCCGCGATTTTCGAAATTTCGTGTTTGGTGATTTTTCGCTTTTATACATTTTGGTTTTTAATCATTAAATATCTCCTCTCTCTCTCTCTCTCTCTCTCTCTCTCTCTCTCTCCCCCTCTCTCCCTCTCTCCCCCCCTCTCCCCCCCCCCTCTCCCCCCCCCCCCTCCCCCCCCCCCCCTATATTCTTGATCAAAGAATCTTCCTGTGTTCGAAATGTTCAAACACATTTCCCAACCAATAAAGACCACTTTAGAATCGACCTCTAGGCAGACCAAAACTGAGATGGAAGATTGATTTAGATCCATATAATAAACACTGACTATTCTTTAGAGAGTAGAAAAGCATTTGCCCTGTAGTGAATAAAAATAAGCTCAAAATAATAACAATTTTTTATTAACTCAATCATAACAAATTTGATGAAACCCATATTTTAATATCCTCACAAAGCAACACTAATCCAAATTTCAATTATTCAATGAGGGTTGTTCAAAATGCAATTATCGTACCCCTTTTAATACTGTCTGTGAGAAAATTTGTCGTACGACGTCTATTAGAATAGTGTTCTGTCTGTTAGAATAGTAGCCTCTTGTATTTAAAAAAAAAAAAGTTATATACATTCTTTTTAGCTGTTAATGTTTAGATGTTATAATTATTATGCGATGATTAGGCCGGCGCGTCCGGGTACCAGTACCTCTTTCTTACATAAGATCGGCGGGAAGTGGCAGCAATGCTGTCACGTGAAGTGATGGTATTGTCGTCGCGTTTCGTTCGGTTTGTGGGACTATCCGGTGGCTTAAACTTGTCTTAATAGGCCGGCAACGCATCTGCTTGATTCCTGTTCGTGCAAATGTCCATAAGCTTCAGTAGGCAGTAGGTTAGCTGCCTGCTGCCTGCTGCCTGCTCGTTTGCCTCTTGTATTTAAAAAAAAAAAAGTTATATACATTCTTTTTAGCTGTTAATGTTTAGATGTTATAATTATTATGCATACATTGTACATATTAAAATTCTCTAAAAAAGTGTGCAAACTGATTTGAAAGATATTTTCTGCCTCTACAACACGTCTGTGTAATCAATCCCCTTTTTAGGTGTCGTCCTAGTAGAATGTGAATGCGCGATTCGACCGAACTTTGTTCTCACGAACGTGCGATCAGACACATTGATGTCTAAAGTGTCCTAATTGAATTCGTACGACCCCATGGAACATAAATTAGGGCACTTCTTAGAACTAATTTTTCAATGGCAATGTTTCTTTGAGCCCTTTGGTGGTGTGGTTGTCCATGGGCGTTGGTGGTCAGCTATATAAAATATACTGAATCTTTAAAAAATATATACTACATGAAAGTGTATAATTACTCATATACATACAAGGACTATAAGAAACACGGACCGCGACAACAACACCATCACTAGACGTGACAGCATTGCCGCCACTTCACGCCGATCTCGTGTGAGAAAGAGGTACTGCTACCCAGACGCGCCGGCCCAATTCAGCTATAAGCATGGCGCTACCTCTAATTAAAATAAAGGAATATTATTCGCACGAGAGTTAAAAAAGCGTTGCGTAAAATCTAGACGTTGGCGCTTTTTTAGAGTCGTTCATACAAAAAAAATCATATATGTAAATATATAGCCTAGAAATAAAACTTCGCCCGACAAAAAAACGTCGCGTTATAAAAGCGCTGTCCTATGAATACGAACTTGGGAGTTCATATGTTCAAATTCAAATTATATTTTATTCAAGTAGACTTTTACAAGCTCTTTTGAATCGTCAAATATTTTAAAAGCTACCACTTTTTGTTTAAAAAGAATTTTCATCATAATAAGAAAATAACTTGACGAATTTCATTCTTGCCTATAGACTAGCCGACCGGCTCGACCCGGATCCGCACGGGTATTTACAATGTTGAATTTTTCATACGGATCCCTTACATCTTTTGAAATATTCTTTCGCTTATGTTCAACAGGAACAATGTACGATTCTAACGGTGGAAGGATTTTTTTCAAATCTAGAATCCGAAGAAAATTAGAAAATTTAAGAATATTTAACCACAATGTTAAATTATTTCTTATGTAAATTTTATTAGCGCTTTTGACAATTTAAACTTTTTTAAAGTAACCTTATGGACAGGGACGGGGAACTGGAACGGAAACGGGGAAAGGGACGGGGTCGGGAGCGGGATCGGGGATAATATTATAGGATAATAGAATGTGGTAAATAGTAAGTATCACAACGTTCGGGCACGACGTCTGCCGAGCCCGCTAGTAAATTGATAAAATGCGAATGTTGTTTCCTTCTTTCTGTTGCTCTTTTGGACATATATTTAATTTATATGGTTTTTATTACTATTGTTTTGATAGAATTATATTTATCACACGTTATAAAATGTATGCTAAATTTTAATAAGAATAAAACATACTCGCAGTTCTCATCATTTTAAACAACTCGCACAGGCATAAAACCAAAAAAATAAAACCCGTTTAATCCAACACTAATTCTAAAAGTGTTTCATACATTTACCGAGTCGATAAAGTTTTTGTGCGGATTGTTTTTTCTTAATTTAAAAGTTTGCTATAGGTATACACTTTTTCCTAACACACAACACAAGTAACCACAATAAACCGGTTTAAGCTAACTTCATCATATTCTTATTTTATTAAAAATCTATGTCTTACTAGCGGATCCGGCAGACGTTGTTTTGCCTGAATTTTGGCTTGTCTGTTATAAGTAAATCAACTAATCTCCTTTATGTCCGTTCCACTGGCCGCAAGTTTTATGGACAAATAACTGTACATAGTACGTTAGTCAAAAGATATTGTACGAAAGACATCTATGGGAAATGAAAAATAACATAGAGAATTTAAAACGAACCAGCCGTTTTCGAGTTTTGGCGACACTAACGAAACGATTGATTTTTATACACATTAAAAAACTTTAGCTATGTATATACTATACCATTAGGTAACATTATATGACTTTTCCTCTTTCGGCATTTTAATATTTATTACGATAGATATATACATATATAGTTTAGATTAAGATATGACACACATTATATACAAACTACTTACAATATTTTTTATAGTTTCTCTTTGGCATCAATTACATTGATTTTTAAGTATGGCCTCTATTTCGTCTATATTAGTATGCTAGATCCATTCAAAGTCGTTGTGCCATTACTGGACGCCTCAATAAACATGATACGTAATCCGAAGCCAACAAAATTTTGTGCCTGCAAAGGTAAAGTTTGTGCCCTAATGGACTATAATTATCTTCTGTTTTCATGATAGTCCAAATTTGTAATGTAATATCATTACTGAACTTCGAGGTTTCGTTTATTACTATGGTTTATTTTACATATTAATCAGATTACATATATATCTCTGGGGGTACAGTCACATATGTAAGTCAGTAATCCTAGCTTCACTTACTAAAATAATTATCTTCTATTCTATCTATAATTATCTTTTGTGAAAAAGCTACTACTTTCAGTTTGGCCACATTCCAATCCTAGGGGCATCACTGATGACCATATATAGAATCAACAAAAACATCTAAATAATATATATCTATAATACACTAAGATCCCCCGAATCACCAGATCTACTGTATTTTGTAAAGGCTGAAAGTTTGTCAGCGGTTGGTCAGCTACAGAAAAAAAACAATTGCCTTTAATTAAGTATGAGTGAACGTGGCTTTGGCAGCTATACGCCACTAGAGGTGAGAAAAACGTAAATTACCCGTATAGAGAGCATGCGCTTACAAACTCTCAGGTTTAACAAACTGCCGTAAGTCTGGTTGTTCAGGGGCTCTTAGCCTAAAAGTTTTATATTCATCTGTCATCTTATTCAGCACGATATCAGATGTTTCCATCCCTGGCAACAAACCTACATCTTATTCTGCGTCTTTCTGAACCGCTAGATCGTCGTGGTTTCATAATTATATCAGTTGTCTAAAGGAAAAAAACATCCTTAATATGATAGCGACCAAAGTACAGTCTCGATTTTTGCAGCTTGGCATGGCTCCAGGGTATGATAAAATTTAGTATACATACTCTGTAACGGCATTAAGGTCGAGGGGAAAACTAGATGCCTAACCTAAATTACATTGTATAATTAAAAAAACGTGGGTTAAAAATGCAAAAAGTGTATAATATATATTTGGTTAAATATTTTGAGAGTTTATATTTATTAGACAGTAGCGGAACCGGCAGGTGTTGTCCAGTTCGAACGTTAGATTACTTACTATTTACTACATTCTATTTTCCTATACCTTATAATATTCCCGTTCTCATTCCGTTCCCGTGCCCGTTCAGTCAATGTTATGTACAACGCTATAAGGTTACATTAAAAAAGTTTAATTTGTCAAAAGCCCTAAGATTACATTTGTAATAATTTAATATAGTGGTTAAGTATTTTTCAATTTTCAAATTTTCCGCGCAATGTTCTCAATATTTTCTTTCATGAGAACCTTGTCCTGACAATAGCAAATACAACAAAAATAAATATCTTCAGATAACATTTCACAAAAGACCTTATAATGAAAGAACAATCAGTCCCTCAATTGCTCCAATGTCCTCTCGTCATAAGTTGCACGTACGTCATAAAACCAAATTAAAAAACAAGAAGTACTTTTAGAGATCTTAAATACATTAACATAACGTGTTATCAAATGTCACAAATTTAAAACAAGAAAGAAATTCAAACATCATGTCATTAAAGTGTAATTCAGTTTCGATTAGAATAATTATTTCTGATTAAACCGATTAATTAATTTAATTACCTTCCATTAATAACCATTAATGTAAGGCCAATATAAAAAATAGACAATTGACATAGTTATTTAGTTTCCTAACAACCAGATTTTATTACATCACTTATATACTTACTAAGAGTTTTGTAAAGGACAAACATTCTTCATACATAACGGCAATCCCAGCCTGCGAAATGTCCTCGCGACAAGGGCACTCGTTATTCATGACAACGAAACGACCCCTAACATATTTAAACAATCTTTATGTACTTGCTTGAACAAATTTATGGACACAGACACATTATATTTAATTTATATTTTACATTTAGTATGTCAATATTATAAAATTATATAATTTGTGTAAAAGGAAACAAATAAATAAATATATACAGGACTATATGACACACGGACGTTTGTTCCTAAGGTGGAAAACTTAATACCTGTGTTATAGGTAACAGCCGCCTGTTATACACAAATAATTTGTTTTAGAAATATATAATTACATACATATGGATAATACACCCGGACTCGAGGTGGGAATCGAACCCACGACCCTCGGAGCAGAAGGCAGGGAAATAAGGAAACAAAATAAGGAAACATACTTAAATTGATACATAAAAATAAAAAATGCTAAGCGCAGAACCCGAGGAGGGCTCGACCAATTCGGCTTTTTTTTTTTATGTTTCTTAAGGTACACGGAAACTTTTAATAAAGAGAAAATCTCTGGAGTCCATACCTTATACCGTTGAGCTATTGAGGCTCTGAAGATGAAATTTGGTAAGGAGATAGTTAATAGTTAGTAGATATCCGCTAAGAACGGATTCCTTGATAGAGCCAGATTAAGGAAGTCTGAGGACGGAAGTTACGAGAAATCAAAGTCAAAGTCAAAACCGTTTACTCATATAGACCCTTTTTTGAGCACTTATGTACGTCATATGTATAATATTTTTTTTTTATCATTATAATAAATTGGTGATAAAATTTACGATTAAATGCTACGTTTACAAGGGTTCCTCGTGTTTTTTTTTATGTTGTAACACTCGCTTAGGTAACACTCAGTGCTTTCTTCCGGGTGAACCATTGATTAGGCAAAGCCCTCCTCAGTATTATCTACATGTAAGTAGTTATATATTTCTAATTAAAGTATTTGTGTATAACAGGCGTCTGTTCCCTATATCACAGACAGTTGTCTAGCTTAGGAACAGACGTCTTTGTGACATATAGTCCTATGTACTTATCTATCTATCTTTATCTATTGTTTAATAAGCACATTTTATGAGATGACGCAGATGGTACACATCACCCCACTCTGATCGTACAAGTAATAAGAAGATGAAAGATAGCGTTAGCATAACTAATTACAGGTAGCGACACGTTTGGTTTATTTATTAAAATTTTATAAAATTAAATTCAATAATTTAAATTATACTTGCAAGAGCCCTTAGAGGTCCTTAATATGGACCTATCGAAAAATCTATACGCCCTACTAACTATAAACTCAAATGCCGGAAACCCATCTGCGAGCCGCGAGGTGTTGCAATAGTCCATGGGCGTGGGTAGTCACTCAAGTTAATGCCGCCAGTTCTTTTGCCCCTTGGAACATATATAAAAAGAAAAACTACCTTATTACTAAATATCATCCTTGCGCGTCCCGCGGTTTTCGAGATTATGAGATACGTAACCTTTCGCTCTTATATATAAAGTTATAAATTTTGTGGAACGTTTGCAACATGTTGGCTGTGAGTGATGCCCCATTGACACTGACATTTTTGTAAACAACTATGGTGTAATGATCTAATAAGTATATCTGTGATGTAAACGCTTATCTCCAAGTCTAGACTTAATTAAATAGCGACTCCACTTTCCATTCACTGTCTGCAAGCGCCCACTATTCAAAGAAATAAAGCGTTTATGGAAGAAACAGGAAAACGCAAGTATTTTGCACTTATTTTCTTCTCTATTCAATTTATTTTATGCATGCATTATAATCTAAAAAGTTTATATCGTTATAGTCGGAGAAAAGTGACGGATCTGACAAATATTAAATATATAACAAGGCAGCCATTTCAAATACATATGTAAGGTTCCTGGCATAATTATTTAAACTTTAAATCTATAATTTCTAAAGTTAGTATACTAGAATATACGTAGAGGAGGTTGTGGCCTAATCAGTGGTCGGCATTTGAGTCTATCGCTGATGGATGGGTGACCCATTCTAGCACTGTTTGTAATCATTCTATAGAGAAGTGTAAATTGTTAGGATCCTTTCCACGAGCTCATGTTTCCTGTGAATATACGTGTACTTTTTGGGTCAATCAAAAGCGTGAACCTCGCGTCACTGTTACCGAACGCTTGCCTTTGATATTGTCAACGTCACCATTACCGCCACCTCTGATGACTCGTTTTCACTTCTGTTGGGACTCCCGGAGTGCCAGTGTTCGTTTTTTTTATCATAATTTATTTGCATATTATAACACAGGTGGATCGTCGTATTGCAAACTTTGTAAGAAGGCTACATTTAACATCCTTAATAAAATCCCAAAAATCATTCATCACGAAAATGAGAGGTTACAGATATTGCCATCCTCATCTCATTCTTGAGCGCGCAATGTATCGTGAACATTGGTAAGCTAAATTAAAGTATTTACTATAACATTTTATCAAAGCGTAATCATGACGATTGTATATAGTAATTGTCGAAAATAACAATGTCTTTGTACTTTGTGGGGGATCCGAGGATGAAGTGAGATGAGATCGGTCATCTTAACTCGTCCCACAGCCATATCCTCTACAATCTAAGCGGACCCTGGTACTTAACCGGTTAAATCTTATATTCTTCATCCAAGCGTTATACCGGGATAACGCTAGGAAGAAGATTAAGTATTTAAAAATAATCTTTGGACTTTTCCTATCTTTCTTTTCCTCTAAACCTTCCCGGAAATGAGAGTAATGAACCAAAATAAACAGAACTCAAAATAAATCAGTTGTTACTGAGTTTTAGTGTGACCAACGAATAACCATTCATTTTTATAGTTCTCATTTTGAGAGCTTCCGCTGCGTGCGCTGCGTAAGCGGTTAAAGTTTCGCAAACATCATGTATGACAGGATTGTTCCCATTTAAAAGTTCAAAATAAAAGTCCGGGACAGCGTATGCCTATCTCTTAAGGTTGGCTCACTGTAACCTTTTTTTGTGAACCAAATTTGTTCCAAAATAATGCATTATCCGTTAAGGTGTTTTTACAAACATCATATTTATCCTTATCCAAATACTAATTTTTATAAGAGTGGCCCACGCGGATATAGTCGCGGGGTACAGCTAGTGTAGATTAAAATTCTTACAGCTTTGACAGGGAGCACTCAAATTCTGCGTTTCTACACAAGTTCCGAGCAACGATATATGGGTTGTCTCAAAACGATGACCTTCTGGACCGAGAACATTCAATATAAAGAAAATGTTACGTTTAGTTTGTAAATTGTATTGTGTTGCATTGCCGTTTTGGCCATCCTTCTCTGTATGAAGCTTTTGAGGCCCTACATATTGATAGATCATGCAGTAAGGCATTTTATGTAAAAGCATGGATGCTTTAACATAATATGTTGTGGCATCGCCATGTATTTGGACAAATAGACCTGCCTACATCCTAACATACTTGCTGGCTACTAAAGAAAACGTTATTACTGTCATAGCATTGTTCACACCGTGCCCGCTTAAAGCTGTCCCAAATGAATTGCTGAATTCAATGGCGCATTATAACAGTCCCGTCGGTAAAATAGCAACGATTTGTTGGTTCATTTACCCGAGCTAAAGACCATCTTTTCACAATTAAACACTTAAAAGGTGTAGGTTTAAGAGCGAGCTCTTTATAGTGATCACTAGCATTCACCTTCACTGCCAGTGTTCCCTCCCCTGCCTAGCAAAATTTGGTATGATCCTACTAGTGCGGCTTCAGGTGTCCTTTCTAGTAATGAACTTATGATAGTTATGAACGTATAAGTAGGATTTTTTTTAATGTAAAGGGATAAACAGGTATGCGATTCAGATGAATTGTATATGACTTGTAATGACCATGTTTTTTTCTAGTTGTTTTTTTTTTTTTAAATAAATAGATAAATATATAGGATATATTTATCTATATGACACATGGACGTCTGTTCCTAAGTTATACAACTTAATGCCTGTGTTATAGGTAACAGCCGCCTGTTATACACAAATATATTTTTTTGTAAATATATAAATACATCATCCATACATCCATGGGTACAAACTTTCGCCTTTATAATATTAATAAGTTACTTCTTAATTTTAAACGGTGAATCAAAAATTTTAAGGAGATCCTTTATTTTTTTCTTTCAATATATATAGGGGCACATTAAAAGCTTTTCTTTTAGACACTATTTCGATAAAATTCGCATCGCATCCATGAGGTGTCACACGTCCAAACACGTTAAAAAAATATATCTAGCTTAGAATTAACATTTGATGTAATTTTTTTACTCAAAATCGATGATATTTATAGTCAGTTATTCGGTGAGGTGTCACGCGTCCGTGTGTTGTGTCTCTACTGTCTATATCTAGTTTTAAAATATTTCTAGGTACCTGCTGCTATAGCAGCACCTACTCCTGTTTCTGCGTTAGTACATTCTTTACAGACTGTAATTCGCCCCTCTGTCAACTATTTATGCCTCTAAATTCATTACTTGGTAATGAAATGTCTATAAATGTACAATTTATTTTGCATTCAATATGCGGTAAAGTTTTTACATAACACTGTTATGATTTGTATGCCATTATAAATATCGACGTAATTCGCAGAGCGTTCAGCGTGAAGACATGGTCATTGGCTATTGTGAATACATTACCATCTGAAGCGTGCCCTAGCGTTAGATATTTGAATGCGTATTTACTTATGTAGATAAGTTATTTATTTTACAAATTATGCTTACACAGTACAGAGATTATATAAAAACAGAGAACATTTTTATTTGGCCCTAAGTCCTAAAGTTTGTGATAAAAGTACTAAATAATCACTAATTGAAATATTGCTTATAAATACAATTTCTTTAAGTAGTATTACGTTTTGTATTTAAAACATTATTACTAAATATATTTATTTCTAACTAGCATCAATTCTTAGAACTGTTACTAGTCAGTATATATTTATAAAGCGATTGTTGTACCAACTATAGTATTTGGTCCTAAGTCCTAAAGTTTGTGATAAAAGTACTAAATAATCACTAATTGAAATATTGCTTATAAACACAACTTCTTTAAATAGTATTACGTTTTGTATTTAAAACATTATTACTAAACATATTTATTTCTAACTAGCATCAATTCTTAGAACTGTTACTAGTCAGTATATATTTATAAAGCGATTGTTGTACCAACTATAGACAGCCTGTATAAAACTTTTCTATCTGGAACGGCGCCAGTTTAAAGTTTGCAAGTTTGTTGAATAGAGAGTTATCAGGAGCGCAAACTAATTGACAAGTTATCGAATATAATCGGGCCGGGCTTAACGCGAAACTAAGTGTTGATATATGTACATACACTTTTATTTTATGTACAACACGTATTGTACGTAGATAAAATGATATATTTCTATATACGTACAATACGTGCAGTAAATAAAATGAACGATTCGAGACTGAAAGGATTTCCGTTGAAAAGTTTCCAGTCTCGAATCGGATTGAATACAATAAATTACTGCGCATTATATTTATTCCATATATTTATTATATTAGAGAGCTCGCAGTTTAGTAATACATCTTGTAGATAATAAATTTTACGGGCCATGATAAATTTATAAGGGCCTTTGGTTTCGTTATACTACCGAAAAATACCCTCATCAACTCTCCGTCACTTGAGCCCATATTGCTTACACAAAGAGAACACTTCTCCGATTCTAGCATAAATTCATTTTAATTATAAGATATATTTTTTAATTAGCCTGTAATGTGCCACTGCTGGGCAAAGGCCTCCCCCCCCTAGAACATTCTCCTCTATCCTAAGCCATCCCAATCCATTCCTATCACGCAAAGGATAAATCTTTATAATTTTAATAGGTTCTACTGCAATATATTACAGATTTAACCGCTCAACAATATGTTTCGCTTGTAATATAGACCTGCCCCTCCACCGCAGTCACCTTAAAGACGTAGGAAATTTATTGTTATGCGATTTATTTTTCTTCTTTTTAACTCTAAATATGATTTAACAAACAATATTTATTATTATAGTCACGGTATGCTATTTCATTTTAACAAATACACATTAGTGATTTAGGAAGAGAAATCGGTTTATTTCAAACTAGCTGTGCCCGCGACTTCGACCACATTATATTAGGTAAAAAAAAATATATTACATTTCAGCGCGTTGATATATAGCCTATAGCGTTCCTCGATAAATGGGCTATCTAATACTGAAAGAATTTTTCAATTCGGACCAGTAGTTCCTCAGATTAGCGCGTTCAAGCAAACAAAGAAACAATTTCTTCAGCTTTATATATATATATATATATATATTAATAATTTTGGTTTACTAACAATCACTTACATTAACACACTTAACAATAAAAGAAAACATAAATAAACTAACTGTAGTGATCACTTAAAAGTAAACACAACATGAGCAAGCTATTACAACGATACAACAAGCTATTATATAAACAGAAAATCTTACACTAATTATCCTAAGAGTAAAATAAAATAAAAAAATATTTTTTTTTTTTCTTTTTTTTTTTATTTTATTTTATATATATTAGTATATTAGATGTAACGAGTACATGGGATTATTAAGTTGAATATAAACGAGCAACCAAATTCTCAACGCACTCCCAAATCAGATCATCGACTCATAAGCCGTTTAAGCACTTGATCAAATTATCCAATCATAGAGGCATATTATGCGGATAATTGGGGCCGGTGTTTCTTAAGCCTCGGCCTTCCGGTGACGGTGGAGATGTAATTACAGCCTCCCGGAAGTCGAGAGTTAGTGTGTCGCTGGCAATATAAATTAATGGACGCACGTGCCGATGGTTAAACTGGTACATCTAAGGCCAAATTGTACTACTAAACACCGAAGACTACAAAGGCATTAAGTTTGAGATGGGCATTTATTGCAAAAAAGGCAATGCTAGTTTATACGTGCGATCCGATCTAAATTTATTTTGAATAAGGTGCCATTGGGTTTATTGTTTTCGAATTAATTTCCAAGCAAATTTTATATTCAAATAAGGGCATGGTTAGCTGGGTTTGTAAGTGTGAAATATTTTTTTATCTATATATATTTATCTCCAATTCTTCGACATATAAATTTCTTATAAATATGTTCATAGACATATTTCAATTATTTAATGAATTAAATTGAAAGTACGTCTGACGTAATTTATTCATGGAGAGAATACATTTACGCTTTTGTACACATTTTAATTAAGTTATATTTTTGTAATAGTTTAGTTTGTGTATTTAACATGTTTTATGTGTACAATAAAGAAATCAAATCAAACGCTTCTTTATAAAATTTAATATCCGTCCTGTAAAAGTTGCCGTATAAATACGATGAAAAAAAAAATAGATTATCTAGAAAACGTGAAGCGAGTGGGGTAGACTTTTGTTTGATATTAAGAGTTATAAAAAGTCATCGGTTTCTAATGTACGATATAGGTTCCGATATATTTTAAAGACTTTTGCTTGTTGCTTACTAAAGTTTTTTAACTACTAAGTCAGGCACTATTCTGACAGCTAACAAACAGTTTTAATAAATAAACTTTCTAAGATTTACCATTTATAGGAGTTCATTCAATCCCACCTTTGCCCTGCCCCCGCAAAAGTGCACGCGTTACGGTCGGTAAATAGGAAACAGTTAATGCATCGTAAACACACGAAGATTATCGGATTAAGACGAGCTTTACTGGGTTATCCCGCCTAAGGACCCAACGTTACGCTGAGTTTTACGCATCACGATATACGACATGACGACAATAGAGTCACAGCACCTTTTACAGCGTGTATCACGGGAAATATTCAAAAGCATTGTTTTTTCTAATATCACCAACTGAGACTGATCACCATTGGACTCCGTGCCATTCTTTTTTTTTATGTTACAAGGGGGCAGACGAGTAGGCAGCAGGCACGGAAGGGCCTACCGGCGCCCATGGACATCTGCACGACCAGAAGGCCAGCAGATGCGCTGCTGGCCCTTAATGACGAGTTTAGGTATAAGTATCCAATAACTGTATTTTTTGTCTCAGTCCGGTATATATATGTTCATGTATGTTAGAGTAAGACAGGGTTGTTTTTACTGTTTCATCTAATTTGAGTGTAAAACATTGTACTTAAAAAAATTAAGGCAAAATCCTTACTCACAGTCATTTCAAATACTATATGGGTTTTAATAAATTATGGTTATTGGAAATATTAAATATGATTATTGGAAACTTGTTAAACAAGTTATATTTTTATGGATACAGGTTTTTATGTACAAAAAATGTTTATTAGACAAAGGAATTGGAGTTGATGTTGTTTTCATTCATTCATTCTTAGTTTAAATATAACTTAATTTTAAGCTTTAAACTTACTAATAAGGGTTCGTCCGTTACTAACACGAGATTTGCTTAAGAAAACTCGTCATTAAGGGCCGGCAGCGCATCTGCTGGCCTTCTGGTCGTGCAGATGTCCATGGGCGCCGGTAGGTACTCCAGTGCCTGCTGCCTGCTCCCCCCAACCTAGGATTTCCAAACTATTAGACGTAGAGACTTGAAATTTTCCATGACGATAGAACATGGTAAAAACTCATTAGGAAAATTATTTGAACGAAATAGGCCAACAACTTTTGTACTTATTTAATAAAAATCGCGTACAAAATAGGGAACCATTTATATAAGCGTGTCTTGACACGATCTTGGCCACTTTTATTTGTCTATCATATAAGAACGGTAAAAAATAAATAAAAAATTCTTTCAGGTTATGGTTACAATCCAACCTCTCTTTATCCTTCTTTAATTTATCACTCCGGGAAGATTCTACTGGTACCCGGACGCGCCGGCCCAATTCGGCTACAAGCATGGCGCTACCTCTAATTACGATTAATATCACAAAGCCTTGCCACGTTTTTGGAATTTTTTTATTTAAAAGTTTGAGTTAAAAGTGGCTAGGACGATAATAACCTATCGAACTATGGACTGGCTGCAAATAAAAACAATGTAGAATACATAAACAATGTAGAGTCGAACTTAGATATTCCTTGTATAGTCAACCAAGAGGTTGGTTTGCGACGCTAAGGTCGAATGTCGTTTGCACGTCAATTAGTTAAAAGGTTCATTTTTGCCTGTTATGCATTACATTAATCGCTAACAATAACCCTTAGCAAAATTTTCTTTAACTAGGAGCTGTCATCCAAAATGGTAAAGCACTTTCTTGGTCGACTGGTCCCGATTAATGTCACTGAGTGATGTTGGTCGTGAGATTTTGGGGATTCCGGGGATGACTTCAGACGGCAGTCGGTCATCTTAACTCGCCCCAAAGTAACACACTCTGCAATTTAAGCGGACCCTGGTACTAGACCGGTATAACGCTAGGAAGAAGGCAGTATATTTAAGGATTCCAAGGTTATAATCGTTCTAAAGTAAAGAAAAAATAACTGTGTTTTTTATGATACAAGGGGCAAACGTGCAGGCAGCAGGCACTCAAGTGCCTACCGACGCCCATGGACATCTGCACGACCAGAAGGCTAGCAAAATGCGTTGCCAGCCCTTAATGACGAGTTCAAGCCACCGGGAAGTCTCACAAACCGAACGAAACGCGACAACAATACCATCACTTGACGTGACAAGCTTAGTAGGAGGGGAAAAGGGAATATTAGACATACCTAAAAAGTATTCCTAATATTCTTTAAACAAAAAAAAAAGACAATTTACACGCCCATGTATACGTTTTACTATCATCATCGTCATTGGCCTTTGAGTCTGTTTCAGACGATTTATGGTGTAATGCCGGATTTACGCCGCTTTTGGTGACTGTATAAAGCCTATGCGAGAGCGACAGTTCTTACCGCAGGCTTGGCATGAGAAATGTGCGATAGGTTTTACGGTGTCTCGTTGACGTTTCCTTAGCCTCTTGGAAGCAAGTACCGCGAATTCGGACTCATCACAATGTTTGCGATCCTCCAGTACGTGTTTACGCCATTCCGTTCGTTGCTCCGCGAGCGTCTCCCAATTACGGTGATCGATTTTATTCATCAACATCACATCTTCGAGGAGGACAGGGCGCCGGACAAACGTCAAATACTTCATTAACTCCGCAAATTGCTACGGGACAGACATATTTTATTACAATTTTTGAAGATACTACTCCTTTATTTACTTCAAGTCTGGAAATGTTGTGGAGTGTTAGGAATACGGCTTTATTTTATAAAAGAAAACTATATTTCTATATTTATTTAATTGTATTTTAAACTTTAGTCTTCGTGGTTTATATATAATATTTTAATTGTATTATTTTCTTCATTGATTGAATTTATTTACTCACTTATACACTAGCAACGTAATTACATTTTGTACGTACATAGAGAACTTAAGTTAGGGGTAATAGTCTTATACATAATCACTAATTACATCTTGAATAAGAGAAAGAATATCACGCGGAGCTGATCGGAATAGCGGCTCCGAAAGTTGATGCAAAGATATGTAGAACTTTAAAAACTACCGTTAGGAAGCATCTTTAAACTAATTCGGGGACATTTATACATATATACAAATTAAAAAAAAAAATAATAATAATAATAATAATAATAATAAAAATATATTGTGGATAAAACTGTAAGTAAATATCTAAAAAAAAATTATAGTACATGGCTAAGCAGCGCATTAGAATGAAGAATCTTGTAAAGATTGCAAAGAGGAATATACGAATGTACTACTTAAAATCGAGTGCTCTATGTTTATATTATGGTGTAGACGAGTGACAACCGATGCAAAAACAAAGAACAGCAAAGCACAGCAAATCGTAACAAGGCGCATCAAAGCGTAGCATAGAGCGGCTACATACTTATAAGTAAATTGTGGAAGACCGGGTCTCTCAGAAACGAGTTTTTTCTGTAGACTCACTAGAAGGACCCAACCTTGTTAACACTAAAAAAAAAATCTGTAATTTTGCTGAAGGATAATAAACTATTTCACTATGTAGTACGGTAAATTTATACCGTTTTATAGGAAAACGCCTTGTAGGAGTATTCTCGTACAACGCGCTTGTATGACCCTGAATGCACATAGTATAATATTATATATATTATAGAATAATATTAATGCCTTAAAAGAGTTTCCTGTTATTGGGGGGAATAAAGTATTAAGCGATATTCTTGTGCCTTCGTTATCTTCGTCTAGTACCAGGGTACGCTTAAGTTGCATAGAATGTAGCTGCGGGACGAGTTAATGTCTCACGTCAATAAAGTTATTAATAAATTGCAAACTCGAAGCTTCGATAGCTTAACGGTAAAAGGGACGGATTGTAATCGTGAAGGTGCTGGGTTCTAATTCCGGCCTTGATTGAATATCATTCTATCATAACCTAGAGCAAAAGCCTAAAGTTAACAGACAATTATGAAAAAAGCTATACTGAATGGATGGATAAACGATAATGTTACGATAACGATAGATGATAGAGATGGGTGACACATCTATCACTGGCTTATAGTTAATATCCGACCTCCTCCATGTTTCGGAAAGCATATTAAACAATTCGACCCGATTAATGACACTGAGTGATATTAATCGTGAGATTGCAGAGATCGTGGGGGGTTCCGAGGATGACGTCAGATGGCAATCGGTCATCTTAACTAGTCCCACAGATATTTAACATGTATCCGGGAGTGAGAGTTAAATTTATAATAATAATAAACTTTATCAATAGGCGTCTGGGGCTCACCCATCTACTTTTATATCCTTTTACTCCACTCCCTCCTTTACTCCTCTCTATTTATCTAATTAGAGGTAGTAACGCTTGCAGTCCTTTTGGTCTGCAGCCGAATTGAGCCGGTGTGTCCTGGTACCAGTACTTCTTTCTCATATAAGATCGGCGTGAAGTGGGGACAATGCTGCCACGTCAAGTGATGGTATTGTTGTCACTTTTCATTCGGTTTGTGAGGGTTTCTAAACCCCTCTTCGAAGGTCGGCAACGCAACTACAAGCCTTCTGGTTGTGCAGATTTACATGGACAGCAGTTTACCTTAGTGACTACATAGATGAACCGCTCGTTTTCCCGGTTATGTGCCAGGGTCCGCTTAGATTGCAAAGGATTTGGCTGTGGGGTGAGTTAAGATGACCGATTGCCATCTGACGTCATCCTCGGAACCCCAACGATCTCTGCAACCTCACGACTAATATCAAACAGTGCAATTAATCGGGTCCCACTGTTTTACGTGCCTTCCGAAACACGAAGGAGGTCGGATTTCAAATATCAACCAGTGCTAGAATGGGTCACCCATCTATCGTCCGGTCGCAGCCAAGGCAACTTAACTTAGCGATCGACTCAAATGCCGACCACTGATTAGGCCACGACCTCTTCTTAGATCCCCGTAGTATGAAATCCAAATCGATTTATTACAAGTTACTTATTTATTAAGTATAGTCCTTACTTATTAAGTATAGTCGACCATAGATTTCCAAATCGGCCCGCCAGATGGCGGTGCAGTCGGTACTTAGATAATTTATCTACACTGTATCGAACGGGAATAGAACCGATAATGGAAAAGGGAATGGGAATAATAAATAATGTTATAGGATAATAGATCGTAGTCAATAGTTTTAATAAGAGGTAGCGCCATGCTTGAAGCCAAATTGGGCCGGCGCGTCCGGATTTCAGTACTTTTTTCTCACATAAAAAAAATATCCCAACCCTCGGGCAGGACAACGTCTGTCGGGTCCGCTAGTTTTTTTATAAGTCCTTCCAATAAATATTTCAAAGGAAAAAAATTGTACTAATTTGTGACATTTATTTGTAAAAGACGCGCAATCTACATTTTGACTCTCACAAATACGTTGTAAATAATATTTACTGTTTAACCCGACTCAATCCAGTTCAGATCCCACTGTCTTGGGCTGGGTATTACTAGCACAAGTTTATAAAAAGCTTAAGTACCATATTAGGCATACCTCGAAGTATGCCTGGTATTTATTTATTTATTAACAATCGACATGCCAACAGTATTGTTAAAAAAACAATTTTACACATTGTTTCAGTGGACTTTTAACTATATAATACACCATTACAGACACATACACCTATCACAAACTGTAAACATAGAATGTTTATACAGAAACGATAATTAGATTAGTTAAAAGAAGATAAATTGAGTTTAAATAATTTAAGTTACATTCTTTTTCCTAAATATATAAAATGTGTTATGAAAAATATCAACATCAACTGAATTTCTTTCGTTGTAGGGCAAAATTAATTTGTTTTCAAATTTGTGTTGGACTCCATTGTCTTTAAAAAAAAAAGCGAGCAAATGCGAGTCAGATTCGCGCGCGCCATTCTTAGTCACCTTTACTTAGGATAAAAATGTTCGTGTTAGGACCTCAGCGGATCCTCCTTAGCGTTGAGGTTGCATTAGCATTAATTAAAAGCGTGACACGATTAAGACTTGCCTCCTGTGGGGCTAGTGCGAACATTTTCGTCCTAAATAAGGCGGACTTTCGACTTACTTCGGTTCGATAAGTTCGTGCTAGACCCTCTGTTGTCTGTGCTGTGGAATTTAAGTCGTTTGCTAGTTTAAGTAGTTGTTACCCGGAAGCCTTCGAAATAAGCGTATCTTGACACGCACATGACCACTTATTTCTTTCACGTCGTTTTCAGTTGCATTTTGATGCGAGCCACAGAGGATGCTGTTCGCGTGGCCGAGTTCTGGAACGGAACTGTCTGATGCGCCATCGACACGACAAAAAGAAGAAGCGTGATGATATATAGTGTATAGCCTTCTTCGATAAATGAGCTATCTAACACTGAAAGAGTTTTCCAAATCGGACCAGTAGTTTCTGAGATTATCGATTATTTAAATAAACAAACTCTACAGCTTTATATATCAGTATAGAAGTTTGCAAAATCATCAATTTAAGGTCCCTATATACAATGTTGATATATATACATGTTACATAGTGTATGTACCTACAGTGCGGTTTGCAACTTGGTGGTTTATTGCTAAGCTATAGGTTTTAAGAATTCACTTTAGTAGGAACAAGCGATTAATAAATTATTTTTGTGGTTTTATCGGTAACGGGGAATCAACTCCCGAATGTCACGCGTCCGTGGATTTATATCATCAAATTGCTAATTAGCCAAGATTGACGGGTCTCGTTGCAATTCGTAAAAAATACACGAAGTGCCACAAGAAGAATTGTGATTCGAGTATAGAAAGAATATTTAAAAATAACTGGAAAATTATTCAACACGTAAGTTTTATTTTATTAATTGTATGTTATGTTCAGATTGTAAATAACAAAAAAAATCTCTGTGCACTTTTGCTAACTAATCAAGATAAAATATCCCATTTTAATGTAATCTAAATTACAAAAATGCACTGTTTGACATCCCGTGAAATTTGGACGTGTGAGAAACCTCTACATCGATATCCCGAAATTTTTGCGTTGGTATATCTCATAAATCAGCTATTTTCTCCCCTGTCCTCGTTAGGTACGGGTTGTCACATTTTCGAAAATCTTTCCTCCTTGGTGGATATCACATAACCAAGAAAACAACACTTTCTTTTATTTATTTTATGTAGTATATTAAAGGCAAAAAGCAATTTGAAACGTGATGTCACACATTTTGTGAAATCCCCCTCCCTATTGTTATACCGGCGCCAGACATAGCTCAAAGTGTTTGTGCATATTTGACCTTGAAGTCTACAAAGTTCTACAAAACTTTGTGAAATTACACAAAGTCCCCGGTCACACTACATGATGATTGAAATGATCATAGAAATAAAGCTATGTATCCGGTATTCCACAATGTCATGTTTTGGTGAAACCCTTCCTTTTATAAAGTGTCACGTAATTTATGTCTGACCCCTAAAGCTAAATACATACATATGGATAATACACCCAGACTCGAGGTGGGAATCGAGCCCATGATCCCCGAAGCAGAAGGCCGGGTCACTGCCCACTGCGCCAACGGGCCAGCCAAAGAGGAAGGCTGTGAACTTTTACGAATTTTAAATTTTAGTAGGAAAATACTATCTTCTGAAGGTAGTAGAAACAAAGAAAGATATAATTCAATTCAATTCTTGGTTAGTGGCTAATTGTCAGCGCCGTACTCCATCAAGCGACGAAACGTGAGGATGGAAGCAGCTTACCCAGAAACTCTGGAGTCACGGTCCTCAGCAGCGAGGGAACGGTTAGGAACAGAGTCGTTAGTGCGAGTTTTCTAACTCTTACGCGTTAGTAAAGTTTACTTAAATTTGTATGGAGTTTGCTAAGCGTATTTACAGTGCGCTCGGTGCAACAATCTACTATTTTTAAGAATTATTACACTTCAGCATGGTGAGTAATCTACTTTTCTTTCAACTACATCGTTGTCTATTTTCATTTTTACAGTTTCTTGCTAAATATGAAGTATTAAAGTTTTACGAAGGCCCGTCATCTGTAAACTTCTCACCAAGTTGGTTTTATCCAGTGGATATTTATTTTCAGCCAGTATTGTTTTGATCCAAAGCATACATGTCACAATTTGTATGAAACTCAATTGGAAACGTTAAACCTCTGTGGTAAATTTATATTAGAATAAAAACAGTACATTAACGAAAATCAGTGCAACAATAAGATTTCATACAAAATTTCCGCACTGTTTTGGTTCAAGTGGAAAAGGCGTTGTTTTTATCATTCTTCACAATGTTCGAATAAAAGCTGTTTCTTTGTTTGTTTTTTCGATATTATTTATATTTTTGTTGGTAAAGCTTACAATCCGAATATGGACACCATAATTGAATATTCTTGTTAAACCTATTGAAATGGGTTCTCTTGCAATATTGATAAAGAAATGAAATATTTATAAAGTACATTTTCCCAATAAATTCACATCAGTAAATAAACTTTTGTAATATTAACAGTCTCTTAGAGAGGTAAGTCCTAGCGAGCGTTTTCCTTAATAATGAAAAAAAAAATGTATGAATCAGCTTTGACGCACATCTTGACTACACATTACGTTTGATTTTACTAGGACCCATACATTTTCATAATACTACAATAATGATTATTCTTTTCTTTAGAAAAATACACAGGAATTAGACTGTTAAAAACGATATTTTACCTAAATTTATCCTACCCGCACTCCGTAAATGTCTAAAAATCCACAGCCGTACGATTTGCAAGAAATTTCCTGCTTTGCGTTCCACAGAGACGTTGTAAGACAACGTTGGAACCAATTGCCATTGTCCGGTGTATCCGAACTTCAAAAAATAGCGTATTCATTTGTAAAATGCGGCAACACATTTGCGACATTTCTGAGTGATACAGACGTCCATTTGATATAAAATAAGCGCTTTGCCCATTTACTCTTTTTTTACTTTCTATATAAATAAGAGCGTTCTTTCCCTGGTGGCATAGTGGTGGGAGTTGCACTCTTTTACAACAGCAGCAGTGGCGTGGTTGAGGGATATGGACTTAAAATTGTGATCCATGCAGGATGCCATACGCAACGATGATGATGATGAAGGCCACCTAATATGAAATCTCGAAAACTGCGGGACGTACAAAGATGAAGTTGGCAGGAGGGTAGTTTACAGTTACTAGACGTCCGCTAAGATCGAATTTTTAGATAGGGTCAAATTTTATAGGTCTAAGGGCTCTTGCAAGTGTAATGGTAAGCGGGCAAAGTCGCGGGAAACAGCTAGTATAAAATAAATAATAATAATAATAAGCTAGTATAATATGATATAAAATAAAAAGCTTAGCATTACAAATTAACAAAAAAAGGTGTACAAATAAAAACTTTCCAATATTGTGAATTTAATACGTAGTTATACTCGGTGTTCGCGTAAAGGCTTAATAACGAATTTCCCGCTTAATCTCCCCAGAGAGGGGATTGGATTATGTAATTTGCTTGTTTCACCATTTCACTACATTGTTTTCGACATCATTTAATATGGCAACGAAAACTTTTGATCCCCTCTGTATTGTCAGTTAATTTTACAGCGCGCTCTCTACATATTTACGTTGTAAATAACAAATTTGTAAAATTAATACTTGTTTTATTATTTGTGTCATCAGCCAACGGTTTTTCTTTTAATTACTGAGCTGCGTATTCTTTAGCGAGAAATGATAAAGCTTTTTGTGTGATTTATATACTTACTTTTTTCAGATTATTTTTTTAATGTCAATAAATGATAAATATTTGTCGCCAATTTACAGATTGCTCCCCGTTAAGGAGAATTTCCTCTGCAGACAGGTGTTCAAGGTGAGTGACAGCTCATTTCCCGCCAAAACTGCGACGACATTGTACCACGGCCATTTTGTTTATTTTACGTCGTTTGCTATTTTTTATTCATCTAAAATAAAAATATATATTATAATAATATTTTTAGGCATTTAAAATTTATATAAAATTAGTATGTATATAGATATAACCTAAAAAAATCACGTTTTTAATTCGGTGGAATTATAATAAATTTTGTTTTCGTTTTTAAAAGTTTCATCAAGCATATATGCTAATGCCCACAGATCATAAAAATGTTATGCCAGATAACTGAAATGGGTTTCGTTAAATTACTTATTTTATCTGGCTATTTATTGTCTTTCTTTTTAAAACAATAAATATCTCACTTTTGAAACATTTTTTACCGAATTCTCTAGACCGGAACTCCATAAATATGATCTTAATAAAAATCAATACATTTGTAAATGTAAATGGTGTAATTCCAGCGAAATAAAAAATTATAATTTTTTTAAAAATCATTGATGATTAAACTGCTTCATTTTATATTTCTATTTCATTATTTGTCTGCTTTGTTGCACATCGTTATTTTCCGCTTCCACCAATATTTTTATAATAACATTTTCGTAACTTAATAAATAATAGAAAAATTCTATTAATTTGCTTGGATTATACACTTAACATACAATCATACATACTTCATACATTTATATGTAAGGACAATTACATCAAAGAGAAGAGTGAAGTACAAAATTCAGCTGTATTCTTAAATTGTGACCAGTGTCAATTATTAAGTTAAAAAAAATTGGGAAAACATAGTCTTTGTTTCTATAATAGATATTGAATATATTTTTTAATTCAAATTGAAATACATGGCTCAGGATATAAATTATATCGATACAGATTCTCAAATAATGTTTTATTGTACAAAAAATTAGTTTTCTTATATTAGCACGAATTTTACTGTTGATTTGCCTATATCTCTATCCTAACACTGCTGCTTGTCTGCACCGCGCACTCTTAGGAGGGCATAGAGGTGAGTCCTCACTAGATATAAAACTGATGCAACCTATTTTTTTACTTTTAGATAGTAGACTAACAAGACACCTAACACTTTAGTAGTATTTTTCATAGATTAAACACGAAATCTAGACCTAAGGAAATAAAATAATTAATAATAAATTAATTTTTAAACCCGTCGTTTTGGATTTAATTGCAAAATTTTATTGAATGAATTATTTTGTCATCTTAGTTTTGTTTAGTTATCTAGGATGCTCATTTTTTAAAATTTAATATGATAACACTTTTTAAACAAAAAGCGTAAAATTCTTAAACTTATAAGACCTAAATTTCAGTTATTATAATATATTTTTTTTTGAAATATAATAAGCTTATATAATTTAAAGGGAAACTTAAACGTACTAGGTTCAATAGTTGTGACCACTGCTCTACTAAAAATCATAGACAAACTTAAACTTTTCTTAGTTTTCATGAAAAGTGTACAGATATTTATGTTTTTGTGAAGACGAAATATTTTTCTTTTACTAATTTCATATAACTATATACGATACCTATAAAAAACACAAGTTAAAACATTTGTGTCCGTCTGTCTGTTTGTTCCGGGTAATCTCCGTAACGGCTGGACCGATTTCGACAGGATTTTCACTGGTTCAGCTAATTTTATAAGGAAATAACAAAGGAGACTTCGCTTTTAGCTAAATTATTAGGGTTCCGCACAAAAATCCCCCAAAATAAGCAAATAACTAAAGCATAGAATACAGGCAGGCGGAGTCGCGGGTTTCTGCTAGTCAACAATATAGACAAAAGGATCTATAATATTTATCTAATATGTTATCAAACATTATGAGTGAGTAAGTGAAGAAAGTACCATTCCCGTAATTCTATACTGGTATATAAAGCTGACGAGTTTGTTTGTCTACTTGAACGCGCTAAACTCAGCAAGTACTGGTTCGATTTGAAAAAATCTTTCAGTGTTAGACAGCCCATTTACCGAGGAAGGCTATATATGATCACGCTAAATGTTTTTACCTAATTTTACGGGGACGAACTCGCGGGAACAGCTAGTTAATAATATGAAGAATGTTTTAATTTTACAGGGAGCCACAAAACTGACGAAAGACGACATTGAACGGGTGTTTTCTCTGTACGACAGAGTAAGTATCATTATTCTAATACGTGACCAATGCTTCCAATGCTTAGAGGCAATACAAACCATTTAAGAAATTTCGAGATAAGCATAAGTGTCTCCTATCTATCATTTTAAATTTTCTTAATTTTTTTTATTTTATAGTGTTTTTGAACTCTTGATTTACTGAGAATTATTTTTAATGTTGTAATTTGTTTTTGTCCATGAATAACAAGTAATCTTCAGAACATAGTATTCGATGTTAACGTAACTTACAATTCGCGATATGCGTTTGGGTGGCGCCCTGGATGGCTTCGATACACAAATCAGCCTAGTAGATTGCATTGCAGTCGGTACCTAGATTATTTATTTATATTAATATACGGAACGGGAACAGGAAAGGGAACGGGAATGGGAACGGGTATAATAAATAATAATGTAGGATAATACAATGTTATAAATAGTAAGTAACCCAACTTCCGGGCAGGACAACGTTTGTCGGGTCCGCTAATATAATATAAGATATCACTGTGAATCCAAGATAGCCTTCGCAACAATATGGCGGCTTAAATTTTAGTCAAAAAATAATAAATGTGCAAATAGATTTATCAATTCCAAACGAAAGTAGATATGAAATGCATCTCTCTTATTTTTAATTAGACCCATTAATATGTTTATTAGACATTTAAATATATCAATGATGTAACTATGTTATAGATTAATTGAAGGTTTAAAATTATAGAAACTGAAACATATCAATTAGAGGAGATAATACACCGAGCCTCGAGGCGGGAGTCGAACCCACGACCCCCGGAGCGGAAGGCACGATCACTGGCCACTGCGCCAACGGGCCAGCCTTAAAGATAATATTTGTCAACTTAAATAAGTACGTTGTAGATATTACCAGGATATACATTTTATTTATATGTTTAAGTATATTTCGTTACACTTGTTTGTTTGCTTGAACGCGCTAATCTCAGGAACTGCAAGTCAGATTTAAAACTTCTTTCAGTGTTCTTCTTCTTGTCGTGTCGATGGCGCATCAGACAGTTTCGTTCCAGAACTCAGCCACGCGAACAGCATCCTCTGTGGTATTTGTTCTCCTTACCTTAAGGAAAAGAGCATATTTTTCTGAATGGCCGACATCCCATCTGCCTGCCTTATATCGCGTCTTCCTCTTCACACAACAACTATTATGGTATTCAAAAGTCTTCGTGGGCGCTATTTTGTGTAAATACAGACACAAATATATGTGAAATAGTTTAAAGGAAAACATTACACTTTCATAATTTATCACAATGTAAGCTGTAAACTAATTTGCGTTATATAATATTCAGAAGTAAATAATTTCTTTAAGCAACAAGTACGCCACACAAGCCACGCAACACTTATCACTTAAACTCCAAATCTTAAGAAGTCACTTAACGATTCTTCTCCGTCTCTTACATCCCTTCCCTTATCTTGTGCCTCAATCTAGCTCTAGCACCAGTGGAGCGTTTATAGCATATCAGACACGGAACCCTTCTATATAAGCGTGTCTGACACGCTCTTGGCCATTTTATTTTTTCTTCTCGAAGTTGTTGTTTGCACTCCAACGAGTCATATTCCGTTGGGAGAGGCTAATATGTGTATACATTTTTTGAGTCAGGAATGCTAAAATAGGGCATTTTTTTAAATACAGAAATCCTTGTATAAATGTATGTATAATGTTAACATAACGAAATACAGAGCCTCAATAGCTTAACGGTATAAGGTATGGACTGAAATACGCAAGGTACCCGGTTCAAACCCCACCGCCGTTGGTACATTGTCGCACCCAATCCTAATACAAGCTTTTAATTTAAGCTTAGTAGGAGGGGAAAAGGGAATATTAGACATACCTAAAAAGTATTCCTAAGATCTAACGATTCCAGTCATTCCTCCATCTCAGTCGTGGTCTGCCGCGAGGTCGTTTCCAATCCAATCTGGGGTCCATAAAGAGGAGATTTTGGCCTTAAAATCATCCATAATGCGGCAGACATGTCCAATCCAATCGTTCTTTAGCTTCGCAGGTTTTTGGGCCACATTCGCCATTTGTGTTTCGGAGCGCAGTGTTGTTTACACCCAGAATGCTACGCTCCTGTCGCTGATAAGCGCCATTATTATGCTGGAGCCAGACATAGCTTCATTGAATGATCATTTCAATGATCCTGTAGTGTGGCCGGAAAACTTTGTGTAGCTGCGCAATGTTTTGTAGAACTTTGTAGTCTTCAAGTACAAAAATATACAAACACTTTGAGCTACGTTTGGCTCCGGCATTAACTTTTATCTGTCATTTATGTACTTATAAACAAGAATGTATGTATACACTTTTTATTAAATCAATGCAAAAGCCTCTCTATGGCCCAATACAGCACTGTTAACACTATCTCAATGGCGCTTATGGTATGGTAGACCATGAAACTTATGAAAACTTTACAAGAGCCGGCACATGACACAAGTAAAAAAAAAACACCTATTTAGGTTTCAACATTTTCTCAAAGTATACGGGCATAGTTTCTCAAAAAAAAATTTACTAAAATTTTGCTGTTTTATTGAATACTTAAATTTAGTGAATAAAAATGGATGACTACAAATTTTTTTTAGGTTTTTTTTTGAACCCTCTTATACTTATGTTGTGTAAAATACTATTGATTGTTGATTTATTTCATCACATTCACCTTTCTGGATAGAGAAGAGTGGCCTAAGGAAGAGGGGAGGCCTTTGCCCAGCAGTGGGACATTACAGGCTAATTAAAAAAAATTGAAAGTATTGATTTTTGTGGGTCTGTAAGCTACTTTACCTATCAGTAAAAGACGCATTCAAATCAAAGAAACATACTGAAATACTTACCATAGACATAAAGCTCTGTAGTCATATAAGCTTTTATATTTTCCAATGAAACTTAAATTAAAATCGCTTGAATCGCCCAGAGGAGTTCTTTAAACAAGTAGAAAGACAGATAGTCGGCAAATGTTATTGGTTTTAGACTTCCGTATTCCTACAAGGAACCCTTATAGTTTTGCTTTGTCTGTCCGTCCGTCTGTCCGCTTGCTAGTTGTCCGAGGATTTCTAAACTATTTGATGATCAGTGATACAAATATAGAAGAATTATTTAAGATCAGATCATCATAACTTTATTCAAATTCTACGTCTAGTTTTTCAAGGCTCCACCCTATTTAGGTACAGGTAAATGGTTTTTAATATGAATACTGAAGTTAAATATACTTCTTTAAAGCAATGACTGCTTACTTTTCTCGTAAAATAGCTTGGAACTTGACTCAACTTACGATAATGAAGAGGGGGTTTTTTTGTTAATGTTACAAGGGGGCAAACGAGCAGGCAGCAGACACCGAAGTGCCTACCGGTGCCCATGGACATCTGCACAACCAGAAGACCAGCAGATGCGCTGCCGGCTCACAAACCGAACGAAACGCGACAACAACACCATCACTAGACGTGACAGCATTGCCGCCACTTCACGCCGATCTGAAACACGCGGTACTTACAAGATATAACGCCTTTTTCTTATTGTTAAGACAATCTTTATTAACATCTTAATAAATCCTGCTAATATTATAAACGCGAAACTTTGTACACATGTATGGATGTATGTTTGAAGTTCTTTCACGGAAAGACTACTGAATGGATTTTAATAAAATCTTACAATAATATAGTCTATATATCAGAATGACACATAGGCTATAAATTGTAAAGATATTGTATGAATTGTCCAAAATATAACGACATATGTTAAGTACTTAGAAGAAAATGCTGCCATCTGCGAGCTATTCTGGCGTGCGCTGTAAAACCCGTTTTTTTCTGAGCTTAAATTTTAATTTTTTCTGACCTTAAATCTTGTACTTTTGCGTCAATTCCCTATAGACCAGCTGACTTGGTGGCGGCCGCGACTCGCCGACAGTTGTTCCTCGGAAGGTCTATATATAGTAATCGTAAGTAGAAACTTCGCTCGCGTGAGTTAGTTTGTATGGAGATTTTCAGTGTTTGTACTGCGGTCACCGTCATCCGTACAGCGCCATCTAGTTTGCTTTGGTGTAACCTTTTCGACTCGACATCATTGCCATCTTGTTATGTAGCGGCAGCTACAAGTATTATATAAATCTACCAGTAATAAAAAAGAAAATAATTAAAACGTATTGTTTTTTTTTTGCAGAACTTTTCCCAGCCAGCAAGATTCCAGACGAAGGTTTAAGCACAAAAAGATCAGTGGTCAGACGAAAAATAGTTTTGTATCACAATTTTTTCCGAACCAAAGTCAATCCTACCGCCTCCAACAGGGGAACAAAAACGAGAACGGAGATAATATTATAGGATAAATAAAATAATATATAGGACTATATGACACACGGACATCTGTTCCTAAGGCAGACAACTTAATGCCTGTGTCATAGGTAACAGACGCCTGTTATACGAAAAATTTTTTTTTTGTAGAAATATATTAATACATACATATAGATAATACACCCAGACTCGTGGCGAGAATCGAACCCACGACCCCCGGAGCGGAAGGCAGGGTAATTAATTATATGAACAGCTATATATTATAAAGATAATATGCAACATGCCATCTGCATTCTTTGTACTTTTAAATAGTCTTTAGACTTTATCTTTATTTCCTCTCTTTTAAATCTTCCTTGAAATAAGAGAAAAGGAATAAAACAAACAGAATTTAAATTCGTAAAAATAATAATTTATCTTTAAAAAAAAATTATACTTAATATATAAAGCTGAAGAGTGATTGTTTGCTTGAATGCCCTAATCTAAGGAACTACTGGACCGACTTGAAAAATTCTTTCAGTGTTTAGATAGCCCATTTATCGAGGGCTAGCCTATTTAGCGAGGGAGGCTATAGGCTATATATATAGGCACGACCGGAGCGAGTTTACTTCTGGCATAACCCGTAATATTTCATTTTACTCCCAATACATTCTCATAGGGTGTAAATATAAAAACCTACTCTTAAGAAATAAGGGGTTAACATGTTAAAGGGGGAGGGGGGAAAGGATATCATCAAAATATGAAATTGTGTGAAAGGACGAAGGGGTCAAAAGCTTTGAAATTGAAAAATATCTTAATTCACATATAATAAAATTTAAAATAGAAAAATTAAATTTCTGTAATGAATTTAAATCATTTTTTTTTAATATATGGACGTGTCATATATTCTTGTATTTATTTATCAGTGTTACTCATGGCATCTTAATTTTTTTGTCTAAATCAATGAATGCTTAAATTCTTTGCCCCGAAATTGTAATATCTCCCCATAAGAAACTTCTAGGCTCACACGGACTAAAAGGAATGTTTAAAAAAATCACCCAAATTGGTCCAACCCCTTTCCCAATTAATGGCGTGACCAAGGGAACTAGGGATTCTTTTATATATATATATGGATAGGTCTGGGATAAGACAATAATAGAATAAAATATTAAAAGTTTTTATACAAAAATAATACAAGCAACTTACCAGATCCCCGCTCCAGTATCACGATTTTTTGTATCTGTTACTTGTAAAATATCTCCCACTTTGCGTAGTTGATTATCTATAGTGGAGTCATAGCCATAGAAATTAGATGAATCAGTTTCATTACGTCGTCTAACAATTTCGTTATTTGTTTTATACTTCTGTGTCTGTGTGTTACTTGCATTTGTATTTTGATCAGTTCTATAACTATCAACATTTTCAGATGTGATATATTGAACATGATCTTGCTTATTAGAAGACTGAATATTGTCTCGCGATGTGGTACGTTGAACATGATCTTGCTTGTTCGAAGATTGAATATTATCTCGCAATGTGCCAGATTGAGCCTGATCTCTAGATGTGATTTGTTCTCGAGTAGAACTCTGTCGTTGTTCGATGGATTGATCTTTTTGAGAGATAACACTTTCAATTCACTGTCCTCAGGGGTGGACATTGTGGTTGGGACACCTGGAAGACTTGAGGATCTCATTCAGGGAGGTTCGTATTTTTTTTACCACAGTTCTTGGAAAGATAAATTAAAAAGAAAAAATTTGACATGTTAGCATCTTGTAAGTCCATAATCTTCGGCTTCACGCGCAAAAAAACTGACTAATTGTCACGTTCCGCCTGAGCCGAGAGTGTAAGTGATAGAGAAGTATGATCGGCCTAAGCTTTCGCCGTTATTACGTAAAAATATCGTCCGTAAACCGACTTTACAGAGGACCAATTTTTATTATTCTTACGTTATGTTATGAAGTTTTTTTTTTATGTTACAAGGGGGCAGACGAGCAGGCAGCAGGCACCGAAGTGCCTACCGGCGCCCATGGACATAAAGTTTACACACAAAACCACTCATTTGACATTTGACATTATATAATAAACATGAATTTACCTTCAGCTTTCCTTACTTCTTCCCCACATCCAATACCTCAATAATGGATGTAGGGAAACAAGTTTACGTGAAGATAAAGGATATATATACTGTAAGCAGTATTTCTGTCAGAATGGAAGTGTCAGAAACAACTTCCGTAGCAACTTTTGACGTCACAAATCATTGAATTATTTCTATCAGAAACACAAATATCTTTCTCTATCACTCTTCCCGCGGCCTAGTTGCTTCCTCTGATCTCTCTCCGAGAATGCTCCCCATCACTTCATGTGATTCTGCGCCTCGGTCGAACCCCCTCCATACAAGGTGGGCTAAGATTGGCCGACATCCCTGATCAGCTGGCAGGGTACACTAAAATTCCATATTATATAAAAAACTTTATGCCAGTTTTAACGTATGAAGATGTATAATTATGACATGAAATGATTTGGCTCAAAGGAAAATATGGTTTACTAATATTTATTGATTATGAAATTATAGGCGTCTCATTTCTCATGTAAAATAAAAATAATTTTAGCTTTTATATTACCAACTAACAAATTTCGCTTGAAGAAGCAATTATTTTATTACAAACGCGGCTTTCTAAATACAATTTGGGCAGAGACCTTTTCAAACGTAGACTTTTAACTGTCGCTCTTTCACACATTTCAACCCATTGAAAACACATTCACCTTTTACTATAAGATTGTCTCGAAGCATAGTGTTGGAGATATAAATGATACAAATAACTTGGTTGCACTTTGTTTACTATCAATCATAATAAAGTTCATACGCCAACTCGCATTTGACCAAAAATCGGCAAAAAGTGAATGGTTGTGCCCACTAACTATTATGAAGACTTGATCCGCGCCTGACACGCTTCGTCGCTCGCTTCGATTTTAAACGTGAACTACCTTCATTTGGTAAAATTGTCTAGATATATCATAATGAAACAGGCCTATTTGACTCTAAATTGCGCTCACGCTTACGTCATTAAGGAATTAAAAATTAGTTTACAATTCATACTGTGGCGATAAAAAATTAATGTGTTTATCGATTATTATTAGACAATATTACTATTGATAAAAGTAAATGTTGTTTTAGAAGCCGAGTTCATTAAGTGTACATTAGAATTGTAACACTAGTATCGTATGACCAAGTTGAGCATGCGCATCAATCTTACTCATGGCAAAGGTCTAGACCCGCTCACTTTCTAGTGTCGATGTTTCTAGATAGGGTAATCTTATCTTGAAAATTATAGACTAGATGTAGAATTTACTAAAAGGTCAAGCAGAGAAATTTACCTGTTGAATAATTATAATAAGTCACGTAACTACGAAAAAGTCGACACGAAAATTATATTATTATGATAAATTTTATGTCAAATCCATAGTATAATTATGTAGTTTCTTCTTTGTTTACTTTAAGATGTTTTTTCACTTATATGAGACCCTTTCATCCGTTTGCTCCTTGGATTCAATAGTGTACAACTCTCGGATAAAATTAGATGGCAGAATACTCAACCATTTCATAGATATTGCGAGTCCTATATGAAATTGAAAATTACCCCTATGACTGACGTCATCCCTGGAATCCCTAC
The DNA here is from genome assembly GCA_024363005.1 of Charaxes varanes. Taxonomy (NCBI): domain Eukaryota; kingdom Metazoa; phylum Arthropoda; class Insecta; order Lepidoptera; family Nymphalidae; genus Charaxes; species Charaxes varanes. The sequence goes on along the minus strand of JANCMC010027439.1, from coordinate 52,806 downwards.
AAACTCAACGCTACTATTACTCAGTGACATTTATCTGGACCTACTGTATTACACGTCTTCAGAAACACGAAGGAGGTCTGATGTTTGAAAAAAATTGATAATTATGCAGTTTGAGGACTTTTGCCAAAAATGCTTATTCTTTTTTTTTCTTCTCGTTTATTTTTGTAAAGTTTTCGAGGCATGATGCACCAATAGGGAATTTTGGAGCAAAGCAATCAAAACGATCGCTATCTTATGATACAATCAATAACCGCAAAGCGGCCGGAACGATCGCTGCGCGATCATCCGTCCTTTTCTAGCCTATCTGCAACAGTTACATTTCGCGCGGAATAAGTGATACCAATTGATTTTAAAGTGATTAATGGGTTATTTAATTCATGATAAGTTTACGTTATAACGCCGAAAGCTTAGACCGACCGTGCCTTTCTATCGCTTGTTCCGCGTTATTGAGTCATACTTTTTCGAGCGTGCAGTTGGCGTTCGTCGTTTACATAGTGTTATCGCTTCAAAAAGAGACGAAATACTCACCAAGGGCTGCTCCAGCACCTTCTATGGCACCTTTATGTCTAGATGTTTCCAGGACATGTGCTATAATGTCCAAACATTCTTCGCAGATTTTAACATTATCTTTATAATACTGAATCATTGTTGATGCTAACTCACAAGTTGCCTGCAAGGTGTAGTTTTTAATATTGTTATAAAAATATAAAATTTTATAAAAGTTCAGAATATAATGTGGAACATCAAATATCATATACCTTGGCATTTAACCACAAACTATTCAAAACAATTTGATATAAACCTGAATTGTTTGTTTGGTCATTATTGCATTCGGTTTCTATACCTGAATTATTTATAATGCACTGCACCATATCATTAATTTCAGAAAAATCTGAACTAGTTCTGCTGTCTTCCCATACAAATTGTTTTGATATATCTTTCAACATAACAAGCAGTGAATGTGTTGTTTCAATTGGAACTTTGATGCTTTGAGAGTTATTAAGTGCTGCATTATAAATAACATCTAATATGGACAAATATGCATGTAATTGCTTTCCTTGTGTAACAGACTCCACAATGTTTCTTTTTGTTTTATATTCAATAGTTACTTCATCGTAGGCAAAAGAATAAATGTCCTCTATTGTTTTAAAGTTAGCTTCAAGAATGTCATTCTTGAGTATAATACTGATAATAAGTTTAAACATGTTTAATCCACATGAAATTTCAAAGAAGAATTTGCTTCGAACGCATGTTAATCCCTCTTCTATAAGATGATTTAATGTAGCTGTATCGCTTAAATCTGTTAAATAGAAGTTTAATAATATTTGGAGTACATTGTTATGAACATCAGAAGAAGGATCTTTCAGCAGACTGACAAGTTTCATTATGAATTCTTGTGAATTCATGAACCAATTTTCTTTTTCTTTTAAATATCCCACTAAAGTCTTGTCTAAATTTCTCATCTGTTGTTGTTTTTTCTTTGGAATAGTATTAAAATGTTTTAAAATAAGGAAAGCAATTTTGACGGTAGTTATTTTTCTTTGGTAGTTACCATCAAGATTTAATGACTCCATAATAAAAATTTGCAGTTTTTTGCAGAACTCTAGTAAATTCTCTATGAAGTGGACATCATTTGAACAGTTAAGAAAAAATGAATGCAATGCAATAAAGAAATCGCTTAAATTATTTAACATACTTATTCTTAGCAATGTACAGTCAGAATTTACATTATCCCTCAAAAATTGCAACACTTTTTCAAATAAAACTTTTGTTGGTAAAATTTTCCCATGACAAATACAAAGGATTTCAAATGCTAGCATCCTCACAGCTGTATTACTACTTTCCAAAGCATCTAATACCAATTTCTCTTCTTCATAATAATCAAATTCTCGCCATCTTTTATCAATGAGACCAAGCTTATTGCCCTGTTTCAGTACACATATTGTACTATAAAGCACTGACATGTTACTTTGTTGAAGTTGAAAAACTAATGTTTTCATCAATGACGGAAACTTTTTAAAAGTTACTAGACACCAATAATTTGTAAAGTTTCCAATTGCCTTATGTGATGCTCCAACTAGTATTTGTGTAATATCATCTAAAAAAAGATTATGCCAACTTTCTTCAGATGTAATTTTATTTAAAACTGCATAATACATATCAGCCCCAGCTGATACTAAACCTGGCTCATGTAAACTGTATATCATTCCTTCAGTCCATTTATTTTTTATTATTAACTTCTCAATATTATCCTTCTCATGCTCAATGACCTCGGCCAGCATGAGATATTTAGCCTTATTCCAATAAAATTCATTTATTTCTGTGAAAATTTTTTCTTTCGTATCTTTAGTAAGTACTGATAGTAACATATTGAAAACTATTGTATTCAAATTTTTTACTCCTGTAATTGGATTCTCCCAATTATGATTAATTAAATTTAGTAATTTTATTTCATTGTTCTCGTTGAAAAAATATTGCTCACATTGAGTTCCAATTACTTTTTTGAATGTGATTATAATTTTGAAAACAATGAATGTATATTGTGAGTACTCATATGCTGCTAATATAAGCAATTGGAATACTTTTTGTAAAGTACTCTTCAAAGTCTCAGGAACTTTGTCAAATACCTGTATAAGATAGGTAGACTGCAATAAACCATAACATAAAGATATAGCTGAGAAGGCTTTACTTTTTTCTTTATTGTTAAATTCTTTTAATGTAACTTCATCTGTTATAATCTGTGAAACCTTTAACAAATATGTTTCGTTTTTTTCAGAATGTCTTAGTGCTGAGAAAAAACAAGTGCAACAGAGCAATTGATCATCAAATTCTAATAATTCAGAAGTCAGATGGAGCCATAGTTGTTCTAAGACATCATTGTATATGTCTTTTGATTCATTAATACGAATACTGTTTTTCTTTACAATTGACATTACATCCTGAAATATAAAGACAAATTTATTAAGTACATGTTAAATACAAAAAAATACATTATCTTACTAAAGTTTTTATTGATCCACACAGTAGTTGTTTTATAGCCACTTATTTACAGCCATATATTTAAATAGAATTCTGTAGAAATCTACAGAATGCTATCATTTGATCATTTTTTTATAATTAAAGAAATAAATATGAAGTATTAGACAAACATACAAAAGTAAATATAATGTTGAACATTTAATTAATGACATTGTAAATATATAGAACTGGTATACTAACCAAAACTAAGTGACATTAAATTTAGCCGCCCAGTCACAAAAATAAATAAAATAATTTTTATTTTTAAATAAATTAAATGTAACCAATAAAAAATGCCAAGGTTAAATACTATTAATATATTATTGTTAAAAATTAGATAAAGAAATGCTTCTGCACATTACTTGGAGATCAATAATCTCAACAATAGGTGTATTTTTCATAATGGTGAAGTTGATATACCCATGTTGTTATAAATGTGAACATGCTATCAGCCTTTGCTCATATTTCTTTTCATCATTATCATTCGCTTCAGCAAAGATTTGACACTAAAAAAACCTTAGTTAAATTCAACTCTATTGGGCTGTTATTGTACCCACACCTAAGATTTTTGACCCCTCCTTCCCCTCAGTGATAACTCAAAGTGTATGCCAAGATATCCCATTTGCACTTTAATTTTCATTTTCAATCATTTCGCAGACGATAAGTAAAAAAAAATTACAGGAAATATGGATGCATTCCCTAATACCAGATACACTCTTAATACAACAAAATACTTCAGATTTAAGTGTGCTACAAGTGGCTGGTCCATTTGTAGTCATTTGTAATCACTTAATAAATAACAACACCAAATTAATAAAATGGAGATTCGCTTTGATCAATACTGCGGCAGAATTGAGGTTGAGCTTGGTTGTAATTAATATTAATGTTATAATTTCAAAGAAAGTTTTGGCCAATAGTAATCTATATACATAAATGTGTACGCGCATTTCAATTTTATGTGTGTTTTAAGTCTAGATAATTAATACATTTTGAGAATATAATGGCACAGCAAAATACAAAGTAAAGTATTATACAAATATTGTGTTACGATGGTATCATATAAATTATAGTTATGGATAAAATTATAGTCTATATTTTGTTGTGTAATATAGAATTATTAAAAATAAAACAGTTGTCAACAGATGTCAATTCTTTCAATACAAAATATGGTGGCAGCGGTGAAGAAAAATTCTTTTTAAATGTAAAATATTTATGTATAAGCCATATTTTTGTTTAAATATTACGGTGTGAATTTTTTCCTTTATAATGGAACACGCCCGACCACCGCCAGAACTGAATCTGCAAGGCAACTCCATCAGCCGGGCTGATGCATGGACGTCATCCGTAAATTACGTCACACTTAAAGGGGGATTGTGACGTGTGACATTTTGGTCAGGAGTGGTCACGAGAAGGGGGGTTCAAAAGCTTTGTGGCGTCACATGTGATAATTAAAAATATTTAAAAAAATTAAAAAGAATGAATTTAAACTGCTGTTTTCTTTTAATTAATTTTTATTACATCCATAAAATTGAAAAATACGTGATGTCACATCAAGGGGGTTTCTAGAATGTGACAAGGACAGGGGAGTAAAAAATCGTATAGCACTTATCAATACTGATTTCATTCTCCAGTTTTTAGTAAGTTTAATTTTTTTAACGCATATTCAAGTAGCCCAGGATAGAATAAAATGGTTTGAGAGGAGGAAGGCCTTTGCTCAGCAGTGGGATATAATATGCCAATGGATAACTTAACATCTGTCCAGATCGGGCAATTAATATTGGCTGATATTGGGCTTCGGAAATATAGGGCCTAACCACTTGGCCATGAAAACAGTGCAGTAATGGATTGTTGGATGAAAATTCATTACTGCAATGTTTTTCATTAACGCTATAAATTTACCACAGGGATATAATGTCTCCCGTAAAGTTTCATGTAAATTGTGTGCATTGTATCAAAAAGACACTGGCTGTTATAAAAATCGTCTGATAATACCGAAATACAAAAACTAATTCCGCCCATTCTATACCACGGTAAAACATTGATACTTCATATTCAGCAAAAAATAAAATGGTAATAGATAGCGATGTAGTTGAAAGAAAAGTTGATTACCTTCCTGAACAGAGTAATTAATGCACTCGTGTTAACTTTTTGACTTCTTCCATTTAATATAATTTACTACCTTTATAAAATTTTAAATTTGATTATTTGTATTTTTAATACTCATTTAAATACCTTTTTATTTACTGATGATAAATAATGCACTGCTGAATAATGTGTATGACATTATTTTTTTGGTTTCGCTTCCGATTCTGGTTACGATTCTGGTTCCAATAAATCAAATAAAAAACCTTCGGTTCCGATATACCGCTTCCGTAACATCCCTAGTAGATACTTGATAGCCTTTATACAATATAACATTTTGCCAAGTCAATTTATCGGTTTATTTGAAATGAAGGCAGTACGTACTAGTATTCTTTCCATTTTTAATCCAACGATCCAAGATTAGATTTTATGGATTTACTACGTAAAAGGAATTTGATATTGCATATCAAAAAGTAGTTCTGCGGCGGCAAAAATCTTATCTTCTAATTTGTTACCTGACATACATATTTCTTTTATCTTCATAAAAGTTCTTAAATCTTAAAAGTCCGCGACAGCACACGTCTATCTTTTAAGGTTGACTCACTATAACCAAATTTGTTCTAAAATAATGCATTATTGCGAAGGCATTTTTATAAACATGATATTGATCTTTATTCAAAATCAATTTTTTAAACCCCTAAGTGATAAAAGTGCTCCACGCGGACGAAGTCGCGGGGTACAGCTAGTTTTTGTATAAAATACCTAAATTAGAGGTAGCGCCATGCTTGTAGCCGAATTGGGCCAGCGCGTCCAGGTACTAGTACCTCTTTCTCACATGAGATCGGCGTGAAGTAGCGACAACGCTGTCATTAAAAAAATAAAAGATATTAAAACCGCTGGTTTCTTTTAATTATTTGCAATGCCTGCATAGATTTAAAAGTATGGTTTTTTAAATAAAATAAAAGGGCTTCTCAAGAGAGTTTCCCATGCATTCGTTTAATAAACAAGATTGTGATAATATGCACAAAATAGACGGAAAAAAACAAAGATATTTGCCTTCTTTTTGTTGCACTTGTATGATCGTATCGTGGTTTAATCTACTTTTCAGTTATACAATAAATCTTGTAGTGTTGTTGTTTGTTTTGGTTTATGCCGTTGGCCCTACCTGCCTCGACAGCGTCGCCGGAAGGGTGGTTGAAGATATCAGGGTGATAAATTTATCTTTAAATATATTTATAAAAAAAAAATTTTTCTTTTTTACAATGAAAATCACAGATTCCAACAAATACATTCAATGTCGACAATCCGAATAGCTGAGTTTAATAACATCGAACATATTTCCGAACACGTACTTATTGTAATCCATACCTATTTTAGTTGTGGTTGTTTGTTTTAATAATATGCAATGTCCGGCTTAAAACATGTAAGCCTTAAGCTAAATTGACAGCATCTTCTATCTGAGTAAACGTTATGGTTTCTCCGAATTACAATTCACCAGTCTACTTTATCAAGAGCCAAATACGAGTACAGAGATTATACTGTAATATATTGACATAATCTCAATAATGTCTCGACTAATATCATTTAGTGACATTAAACGTGACCTACTGTTTTACGTGCCTTCTGAAACACGGAGAAGGTAGACTATTTGAAAACTAGAGTTAGAATTGGTGGTTGATGATGATGATCTGACTGAGTAAATTAGACGTTAACTTGCCAAATATTTTCGCAGATTCTTTTCTTATTTACTTCTATTATTTTATATCCTCCCCGTTCCCGTTCCCTTATTCGGTTATTGTTCCCTTTATGTTCCCGTTCCCTTATTACTTTATTGAATAGCAATAAAGTATGGGAAAAAGCCAAGGGCTGTTTTTAGAGTTTTCCCGGCAATTATTTGAATTATTCTCGTCGTAAAACCATCCTTGGACTTCAACGGAAATTTATAAAAAAAAAATTGGTAAAATTGGTCCAGTTGTTGTTGAGTTATGCGCTTACCAAAACATTTTGCGATTCATTTTTATATACATAGATTTTTAATCATGACCTATCTAATTAAATACATACATATTATTCCAACAGCTGGGCACGGCCGTGCACAACCTGGTGGCCGACACCGCGCTCGGCATGATCGACACCATCTGCTCGGTGGGTGCTGGCTCTAAATCGTTTTAGGTCGTGAAAAAAAAAATTAATACTGCACATATGACGTCACAAGTTCTTATAAAAAAAGTCTATACGCATAAACGATTTTGACTTTTGAGTTAATCTGAGCACGATTAGAAGAAATAAAGATAGAAAAAGCTTCGCCTGTCCCGTTGGCGCAGTTGGCTCTGCTCGGGGTTATGAGTTTGATTCCCGCTTCGAGTGTGGATGTATTTATTATGTATGTATTTTTATATAAATAGTGTATTAGTCGGCTGTTACCACAGGAATATAACACAGGCATTATGTTAGCTATCTTAGGAATAGACGTCTGTGTAGGTTGCAGGGATCGTGGAGGTTCCGAGGATGACGTCAGATGACAATCGGTCATCTTAACTCGCCCCACAGCCAAATTATCTGCAATCTAAGCGGACCCCGGTACTACTAAGCCGGGATAACGCTAGGAAGAAGAAGAACAATTATTTTCTTGATGCTTAACACTTGGTCGCAAAAGTTTTGAAGCTCATATATTATATGTCATTGCTTATAAGACGTCTAACATTTTATAGTCCTTCTAGTGTTTAAATAACATTTACATTTATTGTACTGATATAAACAATAAACGCAAATGAATCAATATACAATAAACAATATACATTATTCACCGATTGTTATTATTGCACAATTGATTCTTGATATTTAACACTTGGATGTAAAAGTTTAGAAGCTCATATATTATTGCACCAACGGGCCAGCCACGTATATACCTAGATGTGATAAAACTTATTGATTAATTTGTATGTCGATATAGCTATATAGGAATTAGAGCTAGAGCCACGCTTGTAGCCGAATTGGGACGGCGCGTCCGGGTACCAGTACCTCTTTTTACATAAGATCAGCGTGAAGTGGCGACAATGCTGTCACGTCAAGTGATGGTATTGTTGTCGTGTTTCGTTCGGTTTGTGAGACTTCCTGGTAGCCTGAACACGTCATTAAAGGCTGGCAAGCATCTGCTTCTCTCCTGGCTGTGCAGATGGCCATGAGCGCTAGTGGGTACTTAGCTATCTGCTGCCTGCTCGTTTGCCCCTTGTAACATAAAATAAAGCTTTATTTCCTTCTCAGTTATTATGAAAAAATTACGTAGATCACTGTAAGCCTCGATAGGGCCAAGGGTAGAAGACAGGACTGAAATTCGTAATGTACTTGATATAAATCCATATTGTGTGTTAATTTTTTTTAAAGAATATTAGGAATACTTTTTAGGTATAGACATACTTAAATCTCTTTTACGCAGACGAATTCGCGGGCAACAACTACTTTTTAATAATTGACCATACCGTGATTTCTATACTGTGACGTCATTAAGCGCGATCAGTCAAGTGGACATCGTTAAGGCCTCTTTCGTCAATATTGATAGAACAACGAAACGTTCATCAAGTTATATAAAGTTGTAAAAAATATTAAAAATTTTCCCGATTATTTGTTATTTACAAGATACATATGTATTGGAAACCAAATTGACGACGATGTTGATGCCATTGTAGCCACCGCTACATAACGAGATGGCGATGATGTCGAGTGGAAAGGTTATAACCAAAGCAATCTAGATGGCGCTGTACGGACAGATCGACGGACATGGTACAAACGCTGTCGCGTGCTGTACAAAATTGAAGTCACGCTAGCAAAGTTTCTACGTACGATATCAACATGTATTTGTTTGTATGTAATTGTTAAGATATCAACATGGTTGGAGCCCGACATATCCCGTCGTCAGCCCCGTGGCGGCGGGAATGCGTTCTGCATTTTCCTGATGAAAATAAAAAAAAAAATCAACATGTGATATGTATTGGATATCGTACAAACATAAAGGACAATGCCCATTCATGGTACAGGTTTTTTTCTTGCGTCAAAATGAAAATAATATGAAAATTAATTTCTTTATTTTAGGAGCTATCTCACATTCTATAACATTAATTAGTGCCGGAGTTTTCTTTTATAAAATAAAAAGACATATTTTTGTTTATTCATTATCCGTTTAAAATTGCCGTGACAGTTCATCAACTTATTACAGTCTTCGATAAATCCTACTCCGGTAAACGAATCATGAAAAACTCTTGTTTTTTAGGATGAGATAGCTTACGTTCAGTTTGAGGTTATATAACATTATTTTTATTTTTTTATTTAATTAGAGGTAGCGCCACGCTTCTAGCCGAATTGGGCCGGCGTGTCCGGGTACCAGTACCTCTTTCTCACATGAGATCGGCGTGAAGTGGAGGCAATACTGTCACGTCAAGCGATGGTATAGTTGCCGTGTTTCGTTCGGTTTGTGAGACTTCCCGGTGGTCTAAATTCGTCATTAAAGGCCGGCAACGCATCTGCTAGCCTTCTGGTCGTGCAAATGTTCATGGGCGTCGGCACTCACTTAGGTGCCTGCTGCCTGCTCGTTTGCCCCTAGTGAGACAAAAAATTTTTGGAATACAATTTTTTAACTATGATTCAGAGATCAAAAATAATTGTAAATGGTAAAGTTTTGAGACATCTATTACAACTTTGATGTTGACGCAACACTGCACCGTGCCCCATACTACAATGGGCATTGTCCTTTGTAATAGCAAATTGGTTTGTCTCGTAACTCCATATAGGAACTGTAACACATCGGTATCGCAAAGCCAAGTTCATTACGCCACCTGTTTCTTGACCGTCCTGATCGTTGACGACCCGTGGGGGGAGTAAGGTCGCAATACTGGCCCACCTTTGCAAATCCAATCAAAATGTAGGCAATGTTTTATATTAATACGTGCGTTTTCTGTCAGATGTTCAATTCAAACAGATATTACATCAAATAATCGTAACAACGCCTTATTGCGATGATTATGTAGTATTTTCTCTAATATCTGGGTCATTGTCATAAAAAGTACGCTGTGAATCAATTGTTTTATTACTACTTGAGCGCAACTGGTTTGAGAATTGTGTTCATAAAACTGTTCATCTCTGTATTTAAAGTTTCTTAATAAACAGAGTTTTAAGTGGATTTTAAGTGTACAATTTGGCTGTTTTTTAAATTTTTTCGCAATTGGTTGTATACAATTTTTAACCTTAAAGGTTTCGTTTTGTAAATTCTATGACAAAATTCCACTTGAATTTCTTCAACATTTTCATATAAAACTGTGAGTATTGGTATCTAATAATGCGACGCTAATCTAATCTATACACGTATATAAAAGCGGAAGGTCACTTAACATGAAATTACGAAAACCTCGAGACGTACAATAATTTATGACAAGGAGGTAGTCTATAGTTAGTAGACATTCGCTAAGAAGGGATTTTTCAATAGGTCTTGATTCAGGAAATGTCAGTGCTCTTGCAATTTTACACGGACGAAGTGGCGGTAAACAGTTAGTATAACATTATATAGGGCTATACAAGGATGTATGTTCCTAAGTTAGGCAACTTAATGCCTGTGTTATAGGTAACAACCGCATGTTATACTTACACAAATAATGTTTTTCTAACATATTAAGACATACAGCTAGGCTCGAGGTGGGAATCGAACCCTAGACCCTAAATCCTGGGTCCTAAATCCTGATTCCTGCCCACTGCGCCATGGGGACAGCAGATAATTAAAAACTAATTTATATTAAAAATGCTTTGATCAGCGCAATATAATTTTCTACAATATTATTTACTTTTCTTCCACTTAAAAAAATGTGAAGACGCGGAGACATTTTCAACCTATATAAATATATTTCACTAGATGATGTAATACCTTGGTCGCTTATTACTATCTATCTATCGATCTAGACCTAATAATACCTTTAAATCTAGATGTTTATAGCGTTACTTGTACGTCACAAAAACGTGAGACATAGCTTCTGGGTACTTGATTATGTATCGCAGTTTTACCAATTTGCGATTATTAATTTGCTGGTATACCTGTGGGAGTCATTGTCTTTAGACTGATTGCTACATATTGGCGTGAATATGACTCTAATGAAGGCAGAACCGTAACAGTATGTGTTTAGGGCTCTTGAGGACTAAGTAAAGGACGTTACAATAATGAAATGTGTGAAAATATAATTAACTAGCCGACCTGGCAGACGTTGTCCTGCTGGAATGTACGGTATTAGTCCTATCTTTCAAGTTGGATCCCACTGCATACGGTGTGCAAATTTGATTCTAATCGGTTAAGTAGTTTAGGAGTCCATCGCGGACAAACAAGGTGACGAGTAATTTATATACATATCCCTATATTATATAGAGCCTCAATAGCTCAACGGTATAAGGTATAGACTGAAATCCGCAAGGTACCCGGTTTAATTGAGTAGTTTCTTTTTTTTTGTTCGTTATTGTTAAGACAAGGTTTGTATAATAAAAAAGGAATGGCAAACCCCCAAATCTGAGTCATCCAGGAATTCCCACCTGAACAAGTTCTCTTTGCTTCGGCCAACCTGTTTTGATAAGATATGTAATACTTTTTGTGTGTTTGGCGAATAAACTTTATTTTACTTTATTTTATTTAAAGTTATGAAACAGTAAGTACAAAGAGGCCAACCAACTAGTCATTTAATGTTTAACATAATATAGGCATACAAGGTTTCTTATACCACCCAATTCAGCTAACACAGATAGGAGAAAGATGCTTTTTTTTTGTTATACTTGTGTTTATTTATTTGATATCGTACAAAACGTAATTTGTGATGGGACAACATCGACGAATATTTAAATAAAGAAAGATTATACGTATTAATTATGCTTATTTTATAAAAATATTATTGCATACCCTCCTGTACTATAAATGAGGCAAAGTTCATACTCCTTCGACCGCGCAATTTTAATATATAGATTATATATGACAATTAATACTATATGATAAAAAATTAAAACTATCGGCATAAAATTTGGTACAACAACATTAAGTAATAATTATATAAAAATACATTGATAACATTAATTTCATAACCATAATTGTATTATATAAAACCACAAAGTCAACACAGACAATAATTTAAGAGCCGACATTACTTTTTGTATAAACATAGAACTAAGTGATAACGACTCCCTGTTTTGAATTAACAATGACTTAGATAGGAAATTAACGCCAATATATAACTCCGTTTGGGGCTTAAATTAAAAGCTTGTATTAGGAGTGGGTGCGACAATACCCCAACAGCAGTGGGGCTTAAACCGGGTTCCTTGCGGATTTCAGTACATACCTTATACCGTTGAGCAATAGCTCGATAGAGCTCTATTTTAATCGATATACACATGAAGGTTGCAATGTTTCGAGCGTGACACTTAGCAATTAAACAGAAAAAGTAATGTCATGAATAACGATGCGTAATTACGAGTGCTTTTACGCCCGTCAACTACATTGCTATGACTATTTGTTTTCGAATACGAAAGTGTATGTAATATACATTTTACGTAAGTACTTTATCATCATTCATTGACGGCAATGCTGTCACGTCTAGTGATGGTGTTGTTGTCGCGTTCCTGAACATTCTTATAATGAACTTCCTATCTTCAAAATTTACGGTGCTCAAGTTTTCAAAATTTTGTACTCAAATATTTCTTATATTTCACATTTCTCACCGAGCACTCAGTCACAGAACTCTGCACAAAACTGTCGATAATTTATTAGCAGTTTTTCTACTACAGTTTGTGTAGAAGTACACAAAATATTTTCAATTAAAAGATATTTTTTCGAATTGCTCCTGCGTTCAATAGTTTAAAGGCTTATTTTTCTTGATATCAGCAAACTAGTATTAGCAATATTTTTAAATAGCACTAAAATCGGTTGAATAATTCATTGTATTATACAAATATATACAGGACTATATGACACATGGATGTCTGTTCCTAAGGTAGACAACTTAATGCTTGTGTTATAGGTAACAGACCGCTGTTATACATAAATATATTTTTTTAAAACATTTATTTACAATCATTGACATACTCTTGCCACTATATAGTTTTTTTAATCAACCTATAGTGTCCCACTGCTAGTCAAAGGCCCCCTTCCAAACATTCTTTCCTCTCCTGGACTACTTGAAACCACGTCTTTCTCGCAAAGGCGTCCAGGTCATCTCTTCGCCTTTTCCTCGGCCTACCTAGTCGTCGACGGCCGTTGGTGGGAGATAATGTCGTAACATACGGCTTAACAATATTTATATAAAATATATTAGGACGGGTTAATTATTACTTGAAACGAAAACTACTCATACCATTTTACAAAAATTGCACTGAAGGAGGTGTATGAAATTTGGCACTATATATATAGAGGAACATAATGAAAATGGGCTACTACATAATATGTATCATGAAGGGCAAACTAAAAGCCGTTATTATGTTAACTATGAATTCCGCTCACGAAAGTGTAATTTTAACAATAGTTTCTTAAACTTAATGTACCATCTGGTTCGTTGGCATCCACTTCGTAAATTTAACTCACATGGATTTATGATATAAAAATTACCCATTTCAAAATTTACCGTTTTTTATATTACAAGGAACTAACGAGCAGGATGTTTATCTGAGTAGTCACTTGGGTAAACCGCCGCATATGGACATTTGCACAACTAGAGGCCTTGCAGACGCGTTGCCGGCCTTTAAAGAAGGGTTAAGGCCACCGGGAACGCTCATAAACCGAACGAAATGCGACAACAATACGAGACATCACTTGACTGCAGATCAAAAAGACTGCAAGCGGACTGTATTATATAATAATAGATTGAAACGAAAGAAAGGCATACCTTGTTTTTCTAATTGCGCCTTCCAAACTTCACCCATTGCGTCACCCCGAGGTGCCGCTCGATGGCCTGGTGTACATCTATAAGCAAATGTAAATTAGGAAAAATTTGTTTTACTATTCGCGCCTCAAGATGGCCCGATTATTTTAGCTTTTTTCCCTTATGGGTAACTAGCTCAGCTGCTATGACGATGAGCTGTGAAAAGAAACATCAGGTTCTTGGAAGCTCGAAACAGATTTTTGGAAGATGGTCCTTCTAAAAATATACGACACAAAAATTTTAACGCCATGACGTATAATCATCATATCATATAATCATATATCTTTATTTGCAAGAATGTGGTACAAATGATGTTATATAGTAATTAAATCCAATACATTCAACTATGGGGTACTCGGATAGTATGCTCATTAGCTCATTTCACTAGAACCGTATTTTATACTATGAAGTTTCTACTCTTTTTATAGTAAACTAACTGTGCCCGCAACTTCTTCCGAGTAAAGTTAGGTAAAAAAAAAAATAGATTAAATTTTAGCGTGACGACATACAGCCTTTAGCCTTTCTCGATAAATGGGCTATCTAACATCAAAATATTTTTTTTTAAAGCGGACCAGTATTTCCTGAGGATAGCGCGTTCAAGCAAACAAACAAACTCTCCAGCTTTATGTATTAAGTACAGATTAGTTTTAAAACTTTATATTTTTTTTCGAGTGTATCTACTATCGTTAGGTACATGCATTGACATTTTAAGAAATAGATAGTGCATAAATAAATTTGAAATATCTTTTTGTAGTTTTTTAAGTATACAAGCACTTTATGGCAATTTTACTAAACAAAATTTTTAATTGTTTTCTTTTGTTTTTAAGTCGTTCGTATGTTAGTGATCGGGTGTTAGAAAGAAGTTGGGGATAGAGAAAGCATGACGAGTGATTGTCCATAACCAATTTTTTTTTTCAAGTTCATGATAAGGCATTGATTGTACACTTGTTGTTTAATTCTGTATTAATAGGCATCGCTTTCCCAATAAAATAACGACCGAATATGAAAATTTAATAAAATGGGGTTTAAAACACCAATATAAAGGGTTTTTGGCAAAAATTGTTTGATATCTTTAAATATATTTCCAAATTATGCAGCTACGAGTACTGTTGTGTGACAAATTTCTTATGCGACCGTTGTTTTATATAAATTACCGACATCGTCCGCATAAAATTAGGTAAAAATCTTTAGTGTGATGATATATAGACTATAGTCATCCTCGATAAATGGCCTTCTAACATTGAAAGAATTTTTCAAATCGGGCTTCCTGAGACTAGCCAGTTCAAGTAAACAAACAAGCAAACTATTCAGTTTTATATATTAGTACAAAAAATTAATCCCAATGTCCCCATGAACACGGCATCACGCGTGAACGGCTGTACCGATTTCGCTAATTCTTTTTTTGTTATGTTTGTTATTGTCAGAAAAATGTTCCTATGAAAGAATAAAATAAGAAAACTGTGCGGAAAATAAAGAAATACTTAAACACCGTATTAAATTATTTCTAGTGTAGTCCTTTGTGCTTTTAAACGGGGACGGGAATGGGAATAAGTAACCATTAAAAAGCAAAAAATAATTTGTACTTACATACGGTGTCCGAGGACCTCCTCTTTGAAGTCGGCTAAAATCTAAAAAGTTCAAATAATTAAGCTAATTTTTAGATTCAGAATTTAAAAAAAAACTCTCCTAAAATTTAGTCGGTTAATCAGCGAGATTACTGTTATAAAGCATACTGACAAACCTTTTTGGCGTAGTAAAAATTACAAGGTACAAAGAATCGGACTAATTAAAAAAACAAAAATTCCTCATTCCAATCTTAGGAAAACGCGAAAGGAGGATGCCGGCCGTGGAAATAGTTTAGAAATTTCTCAAACAAGAGCTTGTCGGGGTGGTCGGAATAGGGTATATTCGATGTCCGCTCGGAGCCCGAAATAATGCCATTTCCGATGGGACCCGGCGGGCATGTCTACAACGGGATTAGGGAAAAAAGACGGGAATTTAATAACACCACCGACACAACACTGTCTCAGATAAACACACGAATACACTACGTGTAGATTCAATTTGCCGATTGCCCGTCCTCGATCAGGTCACTTGAGATTTAATAAAGATTTTGACTTGAGATTTTCTTAATTTAAGGATATACCCTTGTATTTAAATGTAACTATATATTAATATATAAACTTTCGGTACCATTTTACGAAAATAACGCGGACGGAGGAGTATGTTTGCCTCACTTATAGTTTATATAGAACAGGGTGTGCGAATGATAATATTTTTATAAAATATGCATTAATAAAATAAAACCTCACGCACATTAACGCCAAACGATTTATACACACATGTATACATTTTACTATAAGATTGTGTCAAAGCATAGTCATGACGACCGTCTGTTTGAAAACTGTCAAATAATAATGTCGTTGTTCAAAGGATTAAGATTTTGTATATAGCTTTAAAAAAGCATAGTATAATTATAGTAATAAATGTTTATTTGGAAAAACTAAATCTACTTACATTAATATATGTATGTAGTAGGCAAATCCAAGGATTTGTGGACGAATTTGGACCAGCCGACGATCTCTAGTTGGTATGAATCTCACTTAGTTTAACTTTTTTAATGATATTTGTATAAAATACTGATTTGCGCTTTGCGACTACAAATCTGTATTCTTTGTACATTTGACGTTAAAAAGCGTTTATTGTAAAATTCGGTAAGTTGAAAATGTTGCGGTGGCTGCGGTAACGGCGTGCGGCACTCGGGAGCGGAAGTTTTCTAAAAACGTTTCGTGATAAGGGGGCACGTGACCGGGATCACCAGACTAACCATAGAGTATTATGTTTCAGATGTACCTTATAATTGCTTCACTTTTAGATTTTTTTTTCAACGGCGCCTCACTTATTGAAATGATGTTGGGTAGATGTATATATAAAAGTGGCGGCAATGCTGTCATGCCTAGTGCTATCTTTTCTTTCGGTTTTTGAGAGTTCCCGACGGCCTAAACTTATCTTTAAAAGTTATTAACGTATTTGCGATGCTTCTGGTGGCGTAGATGTCCATGAGCGTCGGTAGTCACTCCGGTAAATCGCCTGCCCGTTTGCCCCTTGTAATATAAAAAAATACTGTCCGGTCTAGAAATAAAGTTAGTTTCTTGTGATATAATACATATTCTTGTCTGGTTTGAGGAGGTCGTAATATAATCAGTGATCGGTATTTGAGTCGATCTAACGTTTAAGTAGTTTTCACTGCGGTTGATGGATGGGTAAAGTACTCTAACGCTGGTTTTCAAATATCCAACGTCCTCAGTGTCTCGGAAGGCACGTAAAACTGTGGTTTCCGATTAATGTCACTGCGTGGTAGTCTTGAGATTGTGGGTGTTGCGGGGTTGACGTCAGACGGCAGTCTGTCATGTCACCTCGCCCCACAGCCACATCTCTACATTTTAAGCGGACGTAGGGTGGAAGAAGATGTTCTTGCATTAAATGTGAGTACTGGCACCAATGTTTTTAAACCGATAAGACTGGGAGCTTTTAGACAAGAGCATATACTTGTTTCAAATGCCAAACGACGTATCCGCAAGCATACTTGTTGTCTATGGTAGTCCGGTAGTCTCCCTTATTCTTCTATACGTATAAAAAAGCTTTGGTCTTACAATTTTTATTTAACCTACCGATTATTCTGCACTGTGTGCACACAAAGCGCTACGATAAGTTAATTCAATACGCGCGTCGCGGACACGGATAAATCGCCGTCACTCCGCGCCTACTTTGCATTAATATCCGCACTTTAACGTCCGCATTTCTACATCCGCACTTTTATATCCGTCCCCCTTTATATCCGCATTTAGCCGCGCGTCGAAACAGACAACGGGATCGCGTGTTGACGCCTAATTTTGTACCCTCTTTTCGTCGAATTCTTTGTCTTTTTCACTTGCATATTTATAAGTGGTTTTCCGCTTAGAGATATTTGATTAATGCAAAGAGTAATAGAAGATAGAAGAGTGTTGTGTATGAGATAAAAATCGTAACACCCTTTGGACGGCTTTATTTTGATTTGTTTGTACCTTGTATGGGTCGAATGTAGTAATTGCATATATGTCGCACGCTTAGCCCTGATTCGCACGAGAGCTTTTTTAGTTTGAATTAAAAAAAACGTTCAAATAGAACATATGTATTCTCAAGTTTATGTTCCCACAGCAGAGCTATTATAACGCGACGCTTTTTATCGAGCAATGTTCTAGTTTCAACTCTATTTATATACATATACGGTATATTTTCGTATCGGCGACGTTGAATAAGCGCCAACGCCGTGATTTAACGCAACGCTTTTTTAACTCTCGTGCGAAAGAGGACTTAGTCATAAACTGGCCGATTATTTTTTAGGTCTAAAGTGAGTTAATAATACACGCAGCTTCGTTTGAACGTCCCCTTTCAGCCAATCAAAGAATTATTTCAATATCTCCATCCAATACTGAGATACGGCTTTTTTTGTCTTTATCTTAAAAACTTATTTTGGTTAAAAGGACAAACAAATAATAACTTTTCAATATCATTAGTCATTTCAAAAACTGTTATTAAACTACATAATGTATTACTATAATACCGTTTTTAATGAATTGTAAGCAGAATAAGTCGTAAATGTCAAAACGTTTTTTTGCGATTTCCCAAAAAACATCTTTTTTGAGTTAGGTCACTCTATGACTAAGCTTGCTATATGTAGAATGCCTGAGAAGCAGAGTAAAATTTGGCGCACTCAAAAATTATAGTTGCGTAATTCAAACTTTTGTGAAGTTTATTAAAAACAAAATTTCGTTGTGCGGTCACGGTTCACGGGGGGTCACCGCATCGCGGTCGGCTCGCAATCGATACTGCGACAGTTTATCGTAACGTAACTTCAATTACGCTAATTGATAAACTTGTGCCCCACTTCATTGGTTTAATGAATGCTCGGTCATGTGCGGTGTTCGATGCTCTTGTATTAAATACTACAATAGTGTTTTATATTATTACCTTTGTTTTCTATAAATGTAATATAAATATATAGGACTATATGCAACACGGACGTCTGTTCCTAAGGTAGACAACTTAATGCCTGTGTTATAGGTAACAGCCGTCTGTTATACACAAATATTCCGCCACAGACTCCCGTTTGGCTTTGTCATTAATCAGGACTCCCGCCTTAATGGCAAGCCATCTTAGTGCGTTTTTCCGACGATAGAATTTCTTCTAATTAAAGTTAGGATGGCTATGGCGTTCCCTTGTCTCGGAGGCAAGGGCTCACTTGGGGTCGCTGCGCCAGAAGAGTAAGTAAGTAAAGTTAGAAAACCCTCGAAGTACAGATGCTCGAGAAAACTACCTCTTGAATGCATTAAAAATCTTGAAAAAAATTATAAATGAAATAGCGCTATTGAGAGTTCCTTGTGCATCTTCATTTATAACTAGCTGAAACCCGCAACTTCGCCAATAATTTTGTTTAATTTTGTGGGTTTTTATTTTTGCTAATTCACACTTATTTTCCTAAAAATACAGTAGTAAATTAAAGCAAAGTAGTTTAGTTTCTCATGCATGTCATGGATTTCCGCAAAGTAACACCTGATTCTATCAATTATTTATTTTTTTATTTGGAAATTACAAATTCATATTGTCATTAACACACACGTATCAATCATAGATAACTAATTCTTCCAATGGAACTGCACTCATGTAGATTTTAACAGCTTCTTCTATGTTATGCATTATTTTGTCGAGGAAAAATTGTCCGTAACGGGTGACCGCTGTTCTCCAGTTTTCGGTGATCAGAGAATTTAACGAGTCAGCTGGAATAGAAAAATAATCTATATAATTCTTTTTCTACTCTCTCCTGTAACAGTACCTATAGTGTATATATAGAGTAGGGTAGTTGTTCATAAGAGTATAAATACAGAGACAATCGGTTATTAAAGCTTTATTGTATTGGACACGCAGGTCACTGTATGTCCGCCGCGAACATTAACCCACAGACTGCATTTATAAAGTCTGGCAGTAGGCTTTAAAAAGCGTTAATTAACTGGGATCGTACAGCGTGCAAATCTGCGGGTCAACATATTAGCGCGTACAGCCTAACCTATGTTCCCGCTCCTAATGGCTGTCATTTGTCGATATTTTGATCCAGTTACATGGACCTTAGTTAGATAGATCTTAGACTTTAGATGTCCTGAAGTCAACAACAGTGCGATTCTGTAGAAACTTCTTACATCGCACAATTCCTTTGTGGAACCAGTTATTTATTTATTTAAGCTTTATTTATCCCGAATATTAAATTTACATTTCAAATGCATGTTAGTCAATTTTGTGTTTCATTGGCAGGTGTAACAATTGAAATATACTTGTATAAATATTGACTTTTTTATAAATGTCTAGCGGTCCGCCTTGGCCTCGCCCTGGGAACCCTAACTTTAAAAAAATATTCTATCGCCAGTGTTTTTTTTTTTTTTTTAGAATAAAACACGTCCACAGACCAATTCGTCCGTGCTCTTTTTTTACGTTATTTATTATTTACGGTTGTTGGTGTTTTGATAGCTTAGGGCTCTCAAAGACAGCAGTTTAATACAATTTAAGAGCTTAATTGCTTTAATTGCTACCTTAAGACTATATGAGTCCACCTCAGACTCTTTTTTATCTTTTTTTTGCTTAGATAATTATCGCCAGTGTTCATCAGGGATAACGTAGCATTCTAATTTTTCAAATCGGTTCCAGTGATTTTTTTTATTAACATATAACGAATGTTTGTATTTTAGAAAATCTGCTAAATTAATTTGCCTATGGCAAGGGAATTGTGCGAAGTAAGAATTCTGATAGCGTTGTTACCAATCACTTGTCAATGTGCGTCAGTAGTTGTTTATAATCAGGTGAACTGCTTGCCCATTTGCCCTTTATTCTTAAAAAAAAACAAGTTGGACATGGGCGGGCTCCATACGTCACTTAGAGTATATTTAACTATTAAAAATATATATTCTCTAATCTATTATTTCGAGTGATCTCTAAAAAATCTTAATACAGGGCAACCTCGATTTAACAAATCGGAGGGGAACAACAAAATATTCGTTATATCAAGTAATTCGTTGAACTGAGGTTTGTTATGTTGAGGTTAGGTTGGTCTAAAATTCGTCATATAGTATATAAATAATATTTTGACGTTATAAAAAAGAAACTTCAATATTTATAAATGTAGATTAAAGTTAATCAGAATTTGCGATGCGATTGGTATATATCATGCCCTGAAAGATATATCTATAAAGTTCATATATTGATTCATAGCATACTGCAAATTGTACTGGTTTAAGTATGTATGAATATTATTAAAAAATGATAATGAGATCCTTAATGGTGAGAGAGATGACCCAAATTTCGATTCGAACATCCTTTTTTACTGTTATATCATCTCATAACACTCCTAGCATGTTTGTATTTTTTACGCATATATTATTATTTTTTTACATCTAAAGCCGCACTAGTAGGATCATACCAGATTTGGCTAGGCAGGGGAGGGAACACTGGCAGTGAAGGTGAGTAGTTTTTATATATGCGCGAACTGGCAGGTCAAATGTTCGAATGGTTAAAAAATAATTATTTTTAAATTATATCATAAAATTTGGAATGTTCTCTAAAATTTCATTCTTCTCTTGGACTTGTTACAAAATTGAACGTAATATGATGAAAATTATAAGGAAAAATGAAAGTATTACATTTTCTTGAATATCTTTTAATTCAGTATTTATAGAAAGATCACCAGCACAGTCGTCTTCACTTATAAATGTTTGATGTGGTAACGCCTATCAAAGTGGAATTGTGCATAGCTCCTAGGTATCATCTGTATTAAATCCAACATGAATTTGTACGCCGCAGTCGGACTGGACAAAAGAGAAAATTATCAATGTCGGTTCTGCAAAAAAACTACTTTTCAGTAGAGCAGTTATCAATCAGATTTAATCAATTTAGACAAAAGATATCCGTCCGAGAACGGATTTTAGAATTCGGACCGACCTCCACCTGACAACGATATAATCTCTTCTATTCTCCTCTTCCTACTTTCTAATGACTAGCATCGAAGGTGTAAAATATCCTTCCGGAGTTATTAGATAACTTCTTCCGTATATTGACCACCATTAAGATGGATAGCCGCAGTAGGGCAGCGTAGTAAAGGGTTGGCTTAAAACCTTTAGAAGAGGATACAATTTCAGAACATTTATTATTATTATCACCCTTTATTGTTCCTAGTGTTATCCCAGTCTAGTACCAGAGTTCGCATAGATGGCAGAGGATGTGGTTGTGGGGCGAGTTAAGATGACCGATTGCCATCTGACGTCGTTCTCGGAACCGAGGATGATGTCGCGGGCACAGGTATTGTGATTGGGTATACTTAAAGAATTGAATTTTTCACAGATTCAATGAACTACAGACCTCAATATAAGATATTAATTTCAACTCTATAGACTTGTGTGTTCTTGAGAAAAAGGGCTTTGAGAGACAGACGGAGAACAAATTGGACGTATAAGGGTTCCTTCTTTCCTTTGGAAGCTCGGAACCCTTACAATAATTTGATCTCCATAACTTCGCGAATTAATTAATGAAGTTAAGAAAATCACGACAAATTAGCATAAATCGAGGTGACGCAATAATTAAATTTTTTTTAAAGCATTGTCGTTAAAATTTTAAAGCTGCGTCTGTAAAGGTTAAGAAACACGAGCGAAGTAGCGGACAACAGCTAGTGTACATAATACATTCTGCAGGTTAGTACGTCCACGCTGCACAAACGGCAACTGCGGTCGTTGGCACCTCCGCACAGATCGGTTTGGAACCCAAAAATATATCCCTTCTTACATATTGATATAATATTTGGTGAAGAAGCTTTATTCTTCAACACTAAAGAGTGTTGAAGAATAAAACTCCTTCACCAAATAGTAGTAGCTTAATGATAAGACGAATGTGAATTTCTATAAAAATAAAAACTGAAGGTACACCGTACGGTAGATGTAAAATGCACAGATATAGTGTAAATGATATTTACTATAATTATAGCTTATTCAGCACGATGTGTCAGCACGTTGTTACTAGGTCAACGGTTGAAACATGACTGAATCCGTTTTTTTTTTATCGTGTAATGCTGTTGGTCAGAGTGACCTTTGTCCTTACATATAATATTGCTTAATGATTTACTTCATAGGTGTCCGGTACTAGATTTTTTTACATTTCTCAAACGTTATAACAAGAAAAAATGTTGATGGAATCTAATAACCAGCCATGATAGTTGTAATGAAATTTATGTACTTTATCGCCAAAAAATAAATTGGGAAACTGCTATATTTTTTGGGATTTTGATTTATCAATAAATAATAACTAAATATTGCGGAAGTTGTAGATTAATCAATTGCTGGCATTTGAGTCGATCTCTATGTTAAGCTGCTCTTACCGCGACCGGATGATAGATGAGTATTCCATTCTGACACTGGTTTTCAAAAATCCTTTGACCTGTGTTAGGTGACTGATGACTGAGTTTCAGAAGGCACGTAAACCAGTAGTTCCCGATTGATATCACTGAGCGGTAATAATTAAAGAATGTCGGGGTTCTGAGGGTGACGTCAGACGGCAGTCGGTCATCTTAGCACGCCCCAAAGCACATCCTCTGCAACTTAAGCGGACCCTAGAATTAGCACAGGATAAAGCTAGGAAGAAGACGAAGACTGAATAAATATAATATATTGTATAATCGATAATTACTATTTTAAAGATTTCCTCAGTCAGACAAATACGGAATACCATTTCAGCACAATTAAAAATGTACCGTCCAAAATAATTTACAAAAAACTTAACAAAAGTATGCAACCTCAGCATTGCCATGGGCACACGGCGCTGATTTTCAGCCTGCACCTTCTATTACATTTTTAAAAATTCGTACGCCAAGCAACACCCTATTCTAAACTAAACCTAAAAAAACACAAACACTTATTCATAACTGCTTAAATTTGTGGAAAAAAATTTAAATCTAGTAATAATAATAGAAATAAATAAAATAAAATATTATTAATTGAATTAGAATGTATTAGAATTAGCTGGTGCTTAATTTTTTTTTTCTTATTCCAGCTATTCGTTACCACAATATTGGAAAGTTCGTGTAGGTTCTACATATCGGACAAAGGGAGGAGTTTTGCACAAGATAAAAAGTATCGTTGCACACGATGGCTTCGATAAACGCTTCTATACTAATGATATAGCTGTTGTAGTTGTGGCGAGGCGATTCAATATTGGCAATTTAATTCGACAAGGCACAATAATTAAACCGAGAAAAGAGCTTATGTCAAATTCTGTCGTCACTTTGGTCGGTTGGGGTACTACAGAGGTAAGTGTATAATTACTATTATCAAAATGTCATCTTCACTGTAGTAATTTATAATGTCCTTTTGCCTAATAATTTAATTAGACTAGAGATTAGCTAGCGATCTAAATTCGGCCACAAATCCTTAGATTTGCATAACATATGCTTATTTAAAACTTTATACAATATTGCCATTCTTTGTACAATGTCTGCTACTTCTTATTATAGTGTCAGCGCTATCATGACGTCTTTTTGACGTAACGTCATGCCAAAGAAACAGTGGTGCTTCAGCGTCATTGGAGTATACATTAGCAACTACAATTTGCTTAGCAAGATTTAACGTCATGCGTTCCGAATGTTGTTTGGTGTCACGCGATTTATGTCTTTAATTTGATTCATTTATATTTTTAAAATATTCAACAAGCTGACATATTTTAGTAATTCTATTTTATTTATATAATATTTAAATCTCTATTAATTAACCAAAACAAACATTTATTAGATAGATAGAGACGATATTAAGAGAGATTTATTTTAGTGGTATCTACTCTATTGCGCAAGAATTATCCGATGCATTCTATCTATATTATTAATAAAAGATTTCCTAGTTGTTCATGTAAGAGTTTTAGATATACTATAACTTTTCAGAGAGGTGGTCCACAACCAGACCAGTTGCAGTACACTACGATGTTCGTAATTGGCCAAGATGATTGCAGAGCACGCTATCAAACTATCGGTGCTATAATAGCAGACTCAATGTTATGCGCTGGCCGAACGGATATAGATGGTGTTGATGGATGTTTTGGCGATTCTGGTGGACCTCTACTTTATAAAGGCGTGGTAGTGGGACTTGTGTCCTTTGGTTATGCCTGTGGACTAAAATATTATCCAGGAGTTTATACTAAAATATCTCATTACACTGATTGGATAGTACAAACCATAGCCAATAATAAATAATTTTTTAAAGTATATTGAACTTTTTCTTTAATTTTAATTTTCACATGGTATATATAGGGTAATACATAAATGAAGTCACAAATTTTTCAATTTTATTCATTTATTATAAATAATTAAACAGCAGTTCCAAATATTTCAATATTATTAATTTTGACACATGACGTCACAAAACTTTTGACCTCTTCCCAGTCCGTTGTCACACAGTGTCACATTTTGATAGTATCCTGAACCCCCTGTAACATGTGACGACATTTCTGGAAAACCCTTGAATAGCTAATATTTTGAAGATCTTTCTACTTTACCTTTTAAAATTTCCTTTGAAGTGAATTATAAATATTTTGCATATTGACTGAATACCTCAGCAGATAGATAATTTTTTTATTAAAAAATATATCTTCTATACACATACACAAATTATGTATCGTACTTAGAAGTAATAAGTATAACATTCAATGACCATAACAGATGAAATCGGAGAGCCGTAAGACATCTTATTTTAGAAAGATAAAACCTTAGGTTTTGAGTAGAGTCTCAAACACAAAAAGGCAAGTGTAGGGCTCCCGCGCACATAATCATGGTTAAATAAATACCTTTTGACTTTAGATCTGTGGTCATTACAATTTGTCTACCGGAGCCAAACATAGCTCAAAGTCTTTGTATATTTTTGACAGGCTTGAAGTCCACAAAGTACTACAAAACTTTGTACAGTTACAAAAAGTCCTCGGCCAAACTAAACGATCTTTCAAATGAAGCTAAATCTGGCTCCGGCATAAAATTTAAATTAGTCATAGTTGTTTTTAACATATAAAAAAGCAGACGTAGAAATAAATAAAGTTCATTTTTATTTGGGGATCTTTACATAGTCTGAGAAAAATTCTGGCCGATGGTGAGCATCTGAGACTTTTCACATGACTTCAGAGTAATGTTCTACAAAACATATATTTAAAAATTAGCCATTTAAAAATGAATTAAGTCGCTCTTATTTTTAACCTTTCTGACCTGGTACCTGCCCACTTTCAACTTCACAAGTATGGAGGTGTTAATAAGTTCATGAGACTCTACTTAGAACCTAAGGTCCTTCAGAAAATGAGTATTACGGCTCTGGGATCTTTAAGTAATATATTTCTTACTTCTATGAAGTTATAAATTTCAAAATGTTGCAGTACGCGTCAAAAAAAAACACATTTGCCAAAGAGTACTTCTCAATTGTCACTTGTCAGTTGTCATTGAATTGTCAATCCTTTGAAATTAATTTCTGTATTCAGTGATAGTATTTCTAAATTTCTTTCTGGAATTGTGTTGAAAGTATTCGCAATATAACTTTTTGGGCTTTGTATTTGTTCATTATATGATGGGTAAAAAAGGTTTCACAGCGTTCGTTAAAGACTTCTACTATGATCCCTTTAAATGGTATGCCATAACCTCAAATAAAACATTGTTATCGTTATAAACATGTCGACCGCAGTGCCGTTTAATTTCTACAAGAACAAGTTCAATTGTTTTTACCCCCCTGATTATACTACGACCACCACAAAAATGTAATATTAAACTTAATATTTAACTGTAAAATCGGTTTACGGGCGATAATTTTACATGATAATGCCGAACGCATAGACCGATTGAGCCTCTCTATCGCTTGTTCCGCGCCCTGGCTTACACGCTCGGCTCAGACGGAACGTGACAATGAGTCATGCTTTTTCGTGCGCGCAGCCGGAGTTCATCGATTTAATAGACTTTAATGGAACAAAAAAAGAATATACATAGACATAATGTTATACAAATGACTCACCTCTAGCGCTCCTTCGTAGTTATCGCTGTGGAATTGATCAAAGCCTATTCCAGTTTTGGGTTGTTCCAGGTATGTATTTTTTTTAATACTAGTTCCACCAATGGCCGCCTACAATCAGTAGGCCGAGGGAGAGGTGCCGAGATTACTTGGAAGTGTTATATATTTCTACAAAAAAATCTGTATAACAGACGTCTGTCTCTAACACAGCCATTAACTTGTCTACCTTAGGAACAAACGTCCGTATGTCATATAGTTCTATATATATTTATATTTAAAATATTTTCGTGATTTCAATAGAATTGAACATAATAATAGCACCAAAATATCAATCAGAGGACAAGTCATATATAGAAAAATAATCCAAAAGTGTGAGAGATTGCTGCAATAAATCGCAAAACAAAAGATATTTTGCCAAAGTCCTACACCGCCGCCTCAACGAACCAATAGTTTAAAGTGTAGTTAACGCGTCAAATTAAGACGTATATGAGATTACCTTTGCCTGAAGTTCCTCTCGTATGTATTACCTAGTTTGTGGTGATTATTTCTTCAATATATATATATATATATATATATATATAGTGAAGTGAGTATATATATATTTCTACTTTACGTGTGTATGTCACTGAATTCCTGTTAAACGGCTCGACCAATTTGAATAATTTTTTGTATGCGTCTGGTTGACACCCTGGATGGCTTAGATTCACAAATCAGCCTGGCAGATGGCGCTGCATCAATGCTACATCTAGGGCAGTATCTCGGTTCTTTATTTTTCGTCGAAGGCTTTTGACTCAGTTTCTTATAAAATCATGTGGCAAAAACTTAAAAGGGAAACATCATTAAGACCCGAGCAAGATCCGACGACCGTTGGGGTCTGAAGGTCATTCAGTGGCGATCACGCTTGGGGAAAAGAAACGCAGGACGGTCTCCTATCCGGTGGACTGATGACTTGGTACGGGTCGCAGGAAGCCGTTGGACACAAGCGGCGAAACACCGCCCTTCGTGGAAATTGATGGAGGAGGCCTACGTTCAGGAGTGGACGCACCCAGGCTGAAATGATGATGATGATTTCACCATTCCATAACTTTCAAGAAAGAAGGATCAGATTTTTATTTCAAGGATAAAAATATGAAAAGAGAAATAAAACCTCTTGGTTAGGATTCTAATGCCAGCGGTCCATATACCATCAATTGCTGGATGGTGGTCAAAGTGCATTGATGATCCGGTTTGGATCACATTAATACAGGATTAACCTGTGTTAGAAATGTCTGTATTCTCGTACTATTCTCGTAAAATTATATACAATTTGATATATTTTATAATAGAGAACTTACAAATGTACATTCAGTAGTTTCTTCTTGTATCTATATATGTACAAGTATATATTATAAATGACTCTCAAAATGAATTGCTAAGTGTGAATCTCGAGAACAGCCGAATCGATTTCGCTAATTGTTTTTTTATAATATTCTTTGAAGTACGAGTATGGTTCGGACGGAGAGGAAAATTGCCTGAAAAAGTCTAAAAACAGTCTTTTCTATACAAAGGGTTCGTAGTTAGTCTTAAAAGTCACTTTGAACGTTAATACCACACCATAAAGTTCAAGTGTTAGTGGACAGGTATGGGGGAAGGCAAAACAATTGAATGACGTTAGTATCATCACTACTAAATACTGTGTATAAAGTTGTTTTTATTTTCCGCGCAGTTAGTCTCTTTTTTATCTGTTTTGCATACTAAGCTGAACTATATTCGTGTACTGTATACAGAGCTCGGCTATATATGTATACTGTATAGAGAGCTCGGCTATATTTGTATACTTGATACTGAGCGGAGCTTTATTTGTATACTGAATACTGAGCTGAGCTTTATTTGTATACTGTATACGGAGCTTACCTGTATTTGTGCACTTTATACTGAGCTGAACTGAATTTGTATACTGTATGATGAACTGAGTTCTATTAGTATACTGTATACTGATCCGAGCTGTTTATATACTGTATACTAAAATGATTTATTTTAGGAAATAGATAATTGATAGATCGAACAGATTTTCGTCAGTAAAGGTAGACAACTTAATGCCTGTGTTATAGGTTACAGACTCCTGTTATACAGAAATATTTCTTTTTAGAAATATATAAATACATACATATAGATAATATCACCGACACTCGAGGCGAGAATTGAACCCACAACCCCCAGAGCGCAAGGCAGTGTCAATACCAACTGCGCCGATGGGCTAGTCAAAGCTTAGAGATGACGTTAAAAAGATTAATTATCAAATATTGCAATGTAGCTGTACAATTAACATATTGTATATAGCTGTAAGTAAACGTATAGTACGCGAAACTAAAGGGTTATGAACAAATTTTGACCACCAAGTGACCTCTAGTACATATAAATCTTCCTCTTAAATCACTCTGCTCTTTAGCGAAAACAAATATATAAATACATACATATGGATAATAGAGAGGATCACTTTACGGGCAGACAGATGGGGTACCCGGTTGCGCCGGCCCAATTCGGCTACAAGCGTGGCGCTACCTCTAATTAGAAAGACAGGAGTAGGGTAATCTATACTAATATACAAAGCTGAAGAGTTGATTTGTTTGCTTGAATGCCCTAATCTTAGGAAGTACTGGTCCGATTGAATAAATCATTTCAGCGTTAGAAAGCTCATTTATTGAGGACGGCTATAGGCTATATCACGCTACAATTGAATCATTTTTTTTTTACCAAATTTTACGCGGACGATGTCGGCGGCACAGCTAGTCGATAATAAATAAAATAATTCAGGTATTTTTTTGGCTATATTTATTAAACAAATAAGTGAATAAGTGATGAGTGAAATTGGTATTTTTAGGCGGACCCCTTGCGGATTTCAGTCTATACCTTATACCGTAGAGTTATTTGGGCTCTCTATTTCACTAATATTATAAACACGGAATCGAGGATACAGGAGCAGAAATTGTCTTGCCGGAAAATGTATGAAAAAAAAACACTGGCACTCAGGGAGTCCCCACATAAGTGACAAAGAATCGTTGCACAAGTCGGTGACGGTGACGTCATTGTCATAGAACATTAAACATTGACCTTGGCGTTAATTTTGACTTTGACTTGCTTGCTTTGCTCGTGGAGTGCGTTCGGTGACAATGACGTGACGTGACGATGAAGCGAAATCAATGCTTTTTTCCCATCTCAAAAAAGTGCTCAACGCGCCTAAAGAAGCTTTCACTTCAAAAATAAGCATCATAGAAGAAAGTAAAAACGAAGCATCCTAATTCAATGTCGCTGTAATGCGTCAATGTAAATTACTTCCTTTGATACAAAGGAAAATGTAAGTTGATTATTTGAATTTCTTTTGTATAGGTATATAGTAATAATAATGAGGGAAAATACGTGATGTTATAATCATTAAAGACGAGAGCAGAGAGAATGGATTTTATGCTATATAATTTAGCTTTCCCTGTTTATCATGCTTTAACGTACGTTTTTTTTATATAGGCGAAGTATCCTTAGGAGATGGGACTTGTGGGAAGGCACACTAATGTGGGAAGGTTTCGGCGAGGAATGAAAGTTGGGAGCGTAGGTCGATATGCTCAACCACCGCAAAGGAAGATCTTCGTGTCTGGGCTAGTTGGAGTTGCCTGGGGCGGCCGCACCTCGCCGACAGTTGGAATAAAGACCACCCTTGAATTCAAGCAGGAAGATAAATTAAATAAATTCCAAATCGTGCTAGGATCTTCTCAGGTATCTCAATCCATTCTAATTTCACCTCGAACCCTTTTATGATAAAACATTTCTTTCATAAAAACAATCTCAAACGCTTAATTAGGTGGGCAAACATTCATCCAGGTTTATTCGGGGCAATCTTGTGAGTTTTATTTTTCACCCAAAAAAGCTCTGACGCCTACCGTAATGCCCCATATTTCAAAGCCTCCGCTTAGAACCTACTAGCGAAATTCAACGTGATTAATAACGCGAAATTATTTTATCCCTGCACTAAACTTACATTAGTTTTGGCGGAATTTAAAATGATGGCTGTTTATGAATGCGGTGATTATTAAATGTGAAACGTAAAACATGAAAAGGTTTTAAGAGGTACGGTACTCAAAGAGCTTCTCGGTAGGGTTTACCTTTAATTTATTTATAGTACTTCAACTTTTTACCTCATTGTAGGTGATTGTGTTTCGCAATATTGTATAGTCGATCATGAAATTGGTTTGCCACTAAGGTCGAAAGTCGTTTGCACGTCAATTAGTTAAAAGAGTCATTTTTGCCTGTTATGCATTACGTTAACTTCTAACCATAGCGTCTAGCAACATTTTTCTTTAAGTAGGAACTGTCATCCAAAATGGTAAAGCACTTTCTGATCGACTATACAATACAGGGAGTAAACTAGGTCAGTGGTAAAGTTGTGTGGTAAGTTTTTTTTTTTTTTTTTATGTTACAAGTGGTGTGAAAACAGTAGAACGGATTATAATCATGTAGGGATATTATGCGATATTTTATTTAATTTTTAGTTCACTTTAATAAATACAAATACTTATTTATACTAAGCTAGTTGTTACCCGCCACTTTGTCCGCGTAAGATTGGGTAAAAATTTTAGCGTGATGCCGTTTAGCCTTCTTGGATAAATGGGCTATCTGACACTGAAAGAATTTTTCAAATCGGACCCGTAGTTCCTGAGATAAGCGTGTTCAAGTAAACAAACTCTTCAGCTTTATATACTAGTATAAATAGTCAACATTTTAATAATAAAAATACCATTAAAGGTACATTTATAATGCTGGAGTCAGACATAGATCAAAGTGTTTGTTTATTTTTGTCCTTGAAGACTACAAAGTGCTGCAAAACTTCGCTCAACTACACATAGTCCCTGGCCACACTACATGATCATTAAAATGAAACTTTGTCTAGCTCCGGCATAAGTGTCTTTTGAATAACATATACATACATACGAAAAAGCGTAATCATGTAGCAAGAACAGCGAGCTCGCCCGAATCACTCCACGTGCTAATTACTGGCAATTTATCCCGGCAATCAAGTGAGCTAAATTACATCGGCGCAGCGTATACCTGAAATAAATTTGCTAAATTAAGCCTTTCAAAAATGGATTTAAGGAAAATAGTGGTTGAAAAAAAAAAACAAAAGATAAGTAGCCTGAAGTCTTTAGACCTCTTCAGCTCTTTCCATTCGGCTCGATGCTTTGGCCATGTGGAGAGATGTGGCTTCACTCTGCATCTTTTAACGCATGTATCACGGGGAGTGATCTGAGAAATTGTTCGGACTACCGGCAGCTGTATTCCACCACAGGACATCTCACCAGACATTGAAATTTCACCATCACCACCTTGATGTCCTGAAATCCACAACTGTGCGGTTCTCAAGAAACTTCCTACCTCGCACGATTCCCCTGTGGAATGAATTATCATCTTCGGTATTTCCGAACCGATGCGACTTAGGGATCTTCAAGAAAAGAGCATACTCATTCCTCAAAGGCCAGTAGCGCATCTGTTGCAGTTGTCCATGGGCGCCGGTGGTTACTCGAGTGAACCGGATGCCCGTTCGCTCCTTGTTATATTTAAAAAAATACCCTGAACTCTCTGAGCTGTCTTCAAGGATGTTACTATCACAAGCTTTTAAAAAACTGAACTGAGGCGGTAACGAAGAACTAATATTTTTTTATTTTCTAATGGCAAACCCTAAGGTATTCTTTTAATACTTTTTGAAAAAAATAAGTGTTGCCAGACTGGAGAAGTAGTGCTGGCCCGAAGTAAATTTTGGGTTGGAGCGAGATTCCTTTACGGCGCCCCCCTACTTGCTCTTTTTTAAATATTTTGATGTATATAAATAATAAATAAAATAAAATTTAACTATAGACAGATTTAATATGGCATTTGGAATTTTGTTAACAAAGCTTATACTCGCGCCCATAAACAATTTCTGTACCCTATCCAGGCGCAGGAACGGAGTCACAAGTTTATTCCTACTTCTAGTTCACCTACTACGAAACTGCGAAAAAAGAAACTCCCTTCAAACTGCATTTTTGTTCTATACAGGCATATATTACATGTCATGAGCAGAATCCAAAGAAAAATGTAAAATAAGTGTGCACCGCCCCATTTAACAGCAGTAAGGCAAGTTGTGAAAGCGACGCGACCGTATGTAGGTGACCTGTCTCAGATCTATTCACTGCTCGCCCCACATTGCGCGTATTGACTTTCAGCAGCGGCAATAATGCTGCTTTTCTCAAGTCACAACTTCTATGCACTTAAACAAAATTGACTTTTTTGTGTACAACGTCAAACAAACATACGCCCATTCTTATATCAAGCAAATACTTGCAAATACCTTAAGCACTTAGCGACGACTAGCGGACACGGCAGACGTTGTTCTGCACTGATGTTGGCTTACTCATGGAATATCAAAGTATAACGTCATCTATTGGTCGCTCAACGGTCGCCCGCTTTGGCTCCCTATTAAAACTCTCATATTTTCTAAGATATTAATTTTAACGATATGCTAAATAAATCAATTTTGAACTGCATAAAATGTACATCGTATCTAGCGTATTTAAATGGATAGGGATTAACAGGACAGTCTTTAAAATAGCTTCGTAAGTAGTTTATTATTTTTTTTTTTGGAATATGTAAACGATAAAAATAGTTACTGCGGGTTAGGCAAAAGAGATAAACATATGACTTTGGGGACTTTCTTATAGATCTTTTTAAGATCTACTATTCCGTACTACATTAGTTTGACCTATCTCGTAAGGTTTAGCCGGCGCAAGCAATGGAAGCGCAAAAATTACGTTTTTCTACGACATCACGTTACAAATCAATGAATTTCTCGGCTTTTGTGTACTACAATATATATGTATAATATATGTAAACTTTCCTCGTGAATTACTCTATCTGTTAACGAAAGCAGCATGTTAATCCGTTCTGTAGTTGTGAGTTTATCGCGAACAGACAAACAGACAGACCCGGCGGAGGACTTTGTTTTACAATGTATAAGGGTAAGGATATGCGACGTTTTTTGGTGGAATGTGTGCGAAGATGTACGAAATGTTTTAATTGAGAAGTATAACTTCAATGTGAAGGAGAAAGCGCGGGCCCAATTCGGCTACAAGCGTAGCGCTACCTCTAATAAGAGTGACAGGAGTAGGGGAGAGGGATGGAGAAAAAGGATAGAAAGGTAGATGGGGAGGAGAGGAAGGATGCGGATACTACTGGCACAGACGGTAGAGACCAATTGCTAAGAGCATCCGACCATCCTCTAGAATTTATGTGCCAGGTATTGATTATTCCCATAGAACATTATTCCCATAGAACAGTATTACCTATAGATATTTAATATTTCTGTTCATGATTTCTGTTCAGCTGTGAAAGTTTTTAGGTCGCAAAAAATAATATTATAATTTTATTCATTACTAGCTGTTTCCCGCTACTTCGTTCGCGTAAAATTGCGATAATTTAGACCTCCTTAATCTGATCCTATGGACAAATTCCTTCTTAGCGAATATCTACTAACTATAAACTACTTCCTTGCCAAACTTCATCACTGTACGTCCCGCGGTTTTCGTGATTTCTTGTTAGATGACCTTTCGCTTTTATATAACGTAAATGAACGCTACAGACACGAATATCGCTGCAAGCGTGGCGCTACCTTTGATAAAACGATATACGACAGTATTTAGGTGTAAAAAACTAATATCAATCTGTTGAAGAGATGTTTTCAACTCATTCGTGGAAATATTATTTGCCGAATTAAGGAACTTGCAACTAAATGAAATAAATGTAATATTTAATCATCACCGATCGTCGGCTAGTCGAAATTAGACGAGGAATCTTTAGATTTGTGTACCTTTTACTTATTTAAAGCTTCGTACATTATTTAAATTCTTAATACGAATACGAAACGAAAAAATGGTCATTTTGTGGTGGTTATCATGACTACGCTTTGACACCATCTTATAGTAAAATGTATACATGTGTGTGTAAATCGTTTGGCATTGGTGTGCGTGTGGTCTTATTTTTATAATTTAATATATTTAAAGTTCTGAAAGCCCGTAGACAACTTTGTACGTCCCGCGATTTTCGAAATTTCATGATAGGTCACCTTTTCCTTTAATATATACAAGAAATATATTCATAGAGGGTGTGCGAATTGCAATTTTTTTTTATAACATGCAATATTAACGAATTATATTATTAAAATGACTGGCCCGTTGACTCAGTGGGCTTTTTCTCATTTTCCTAATTATGCTATACTTAAATGAAGACAGCTAGAATGAGCTTTTAAGACAAGATATAAGGAAAACTCTTTCTTCTTCTTCTTCCTAGAGTTATTCCGGTCTAGTACCAGGGTCCGATTATGTTGTAGAGGTTGTAGCTGTAAAGTGAGTTGAAATCACCGACTGCCGTTTAACATCTTCCCCGGAAACCCCACAATCGGTATAGACTTAGAATGACATTTTACAAGAGAGCGCAAAAAAAAAAGTATAGTTGCCCCATTTCAAAACCTAGTAAGCGACAATTTTGCATCACAGACTAGGTCCGTCCTTTCTCTGCTTTCGTATATATTGCCTTGGATATAAAATCTAATAAGGCGCATTGACCATTTAAAAATCTCCAGAACTAGAGACTCACCAGGTTTTTGATTTGGTTAAATTATCTAATTAGGTTTTAAAGTGGTTACGAGGGAGTGGTAGGTATCGATGCTTTAATATTTCTGTTTTTATGCGAGATTAAAGCGCTGATGTTTTTGTATTTGGTAGGGACTTACCAGGTTATCAACATTAAGCAATAAAACGATTTTTGTAATAAGTGTCCGTTTGTTTGTAATAAGTGGCCGGTATGAATCTCGTTGCAGAAGCTCCATGCTCTTCCATGACAACAATCTTTAAATACAGTACTACAATTTTACAGTTCTAAATTCTTCTTTCTATGTGTAAAGAGTACATATGTGTGTGTTTGCGTGTGAGTGTGTGCGTGTGTGTGACGACGGTAAAAATATAAATAGTCAAATATTATAATGTCCTTGCAAAAAAAATTGTGTATATAGTCTTAAATAAACTGCATATCTAAATATTTGTGGCCGAATATTGACTATCACGCGATCACTAGTATGATATGATAATATATAGCCTATAGTAGCCCTTCTCGAGAATTGGACTATCTAACACTAAAATAATTTTTCAAATCGGGCCAGTAGTTCCTGAGATTAACGCATTTAAGTAAACAAACAAACAAACTATTCAACACTAGCCACTTTGGTGTGCCTTTCTACATATATGTGTTAAGTAGTATTATTAGAGAGCTATATTCCTTAATATAGAGGAGTATAAAAGCTTTTCTGTTGGTGATATTATTATATAACAGGAGGAAAAAAAATACCGGTGCTTCAATTGAAACTGTGGATATTTTGTAGAATCAAATTAAGCGTAAAGGATTGTATTGCCTTAACATATATTATTACACGGGCACCATTATATATTGATTTTTTTTAAATTGTAGTGATTAATGTGTTTGTATATTTAGGGTGCTGAGGTGCTGAGTATGGAGGTTGCTTGTGTACATGAATGTAAATCAGATGAACGTTGAGAGAAAGGCCTTTGAGAAGATGAGTGTTGAGAGTAGAAATGATGGGCGTATGTGTGTTGAGTGAAAAGGCTTTAAAGTCAGATAATCTTGGAAGACTTCTAGTACCTTCTTTAAGAATCCATTTCTAGAAGGTATTCTTATCAATTCTTCAAAAAACATCACCGACATCACCACGTATTTGAAAATATTATGAAGTTAACAAATGAAGAGCCTAACAAATTG
Organism: Charaxes varanes; assembly: GCA_024363005.1. Classification (NCBI taxonomy): domain Eukaryota; kingdom Metazoa; phylum Arthropoda; class Insecta; order Lepidoptera; family Nymphalidae; genus Charaxes; species Charaxes varanes. The sequence continues at coordinate 15,854 of JANCMC010027439.1, read as the reverse complement.
ATGTATCAATTTATAAGCGAAACCTTTACAGACAAATTTAAAGACCACAGTGTTACAAAGGGCTGAAATAAATATGAAAGGGTTTCATTTAGGAGAAAAGGCTTTTAAGTCAGATAATCTTGGAAGACTTCTAGTACCTTCTTAAAGAATCCATTTCTAGAAGCTATTCTTATCAATTCTTCAAGAAATATCACCATCATCATGACGTATTTGAAAATACAAAGAAGTTAACAAATAAAGATTGCGGTGGTTGAGCATATCGACCTTCGCTCCCACCTTTCATTCCTCGCCGAAACGCCTCTCACCTTGGTGTGCCTTACCCACATAGGAAAGAAAAATTACACAACTAAAACTAGAAAATGAACACAGCGTTTTTCTCCGCCCTAAAGTCCAATTCGTCTGTGTAAAAAAAAAAATGAATTTCCGATCGCGCCTTCATAGAAACAATCTATAATCGACGTTTTGATGACATGTAAGTATGTATATATGTGTCAGGCGTCCGTGTGTCATATAGTCCTGTATATATTCGTCGCTACATCTATATCCATGTGTACAAACTTCACGTTTATAATATTAGCAGGATATACGTTAAAGGTAATATAAGAAATGGTACGAGGAGGCCGGGGCCAAATCACTAGGCAGGGCTGGGTAATATACAATTTTCATAAGCAAATTATCTTGATTGTATAGACGACCAAGAAATTGGTTTGCCACGATAAGATTGAATGTCGTTTGCACGCCAATTAGTTCTTTATTTCCATGTTTTGCGTTATGTTAATTTCTAACAATAACCGTCAACAAAAATTTCTTTAACTAGGAGCTGTCATCCAAAATGGTAAAGCACTTTCTTGGTGGACTATACGTAAAAGTGGTTTCCCAAAAATTGGGTTAAATGTTTATTTTTTTTTTATGATAGACGTGACTACCCAAATCTCCTTGAGTTGCCAGTAGTTCAAAATATAGCAAAAAGAAGTCTAGACTCGATTTGCTCTCGCACCGTTGCGTATGGCTTCCAAAACAAACTTTATATATCAGCTTTCTTTGTATTGTATAACAGGCGGCTGTTACCTATAACACAGGCATTAAGTTGTCTACCTTAGGAACAGACGACCGTGTGTCATATAATCATATATATTTATATATATTGTATTTATGTATTTGTTTTCAAAGAGAAAACAAAAAGGAATTATTTTAAGTAATCTTTAATAAATAAAAGAGATCATGAGCTAGTTGAAATTCGTATAGCTTGCTTTATATGCTTATTTTAAGCCATATACAAAATTTCTATTGTCCGTACAACGATATTTGGCAATGTAACCCCATTAAATTAAGAAAATATATTGCTATTTTGTGATGGTTGTCATGGCTATGACACAATCTTATAGTAAAATGCGTACTTGTGTGTGTAAATCGTTTGGCATTGGTGTGCGTGAAGCTTCATTTTTAACATCCAAACTGTTTGGTTTCGGAAAGAAGGTTCTGAGCATCCAGCTAGGCACAAAAAGTGAGAAAATTCTTCATTTAGGATTACTAACCCACAGGCTGTTTGGATCGTTACCTCACTATCGGTGGCGTACAGTTTTAATATTTTTAATAATCTTTACTTAAAAATTTAAAACTAGTAATTTACAATAGAACTTAAAGTTATAATAAATATAATAATAGTAAAATTACCTGTCGCCGCCGGTGGTGTGGCATGCGGAGTCTCATCGAAGAATGGCTGCATCCCTTCATCGTCGTAACTAAATAATCAATAAATATGTTATCTTAAAAACTATGAAAACTATTAAGAGCGAGCGTATTATTAAGATTAATTAAGGAGCGAAGTATTAAGAATAATTGCGAGCGGGATCGAGACAAGCCACCGAGACAGGGGACCGCGACCTTCACAGGACATATGTAACGACAGTTCGGGAGCGAGACACGAGATAAGAGACAGCGTTCAGACATTGCCTTATCAAGTGAGGGTCGCGGTCTCCGGTACCGGTCGCTTGTCTCGGTCTCGCTCGCGAACTGCTTCCTTAAGGTGTAGTCCAAATAGGCCGCCAATGCGCGATCACATCGAACTTAAATAAGCGCACTATCAATATGTTTGATCGCACGTGCGTGCGTACGAACTAAGTTGGCTGGCATCGCACATTCGTGTTCTATTTGAACGACGCCTATTTCTACTACATTAATGTCTACTAAAAATTATATTTTTGTGAATAGAACCGTTTTCGAAAGATTACTATCATGCGAATTATTATCAGCATGTTGTATAGTAATTATTTTAAGCGTACCGGATGGCTTTTTTTATGTTTACTAGGTATATAATAGGACTTTTAATAATGCTTATAATGGCGTCTCCGTTCAACTCAGCGTAGAGCTTGTGTAGAGTAAGTACAAATGTAATCCTACGAATTAACTAATAATAAAACAATTGCCATCTTCACATAAAATAAAATGAAGTCACTTACCAACCTTTTACACATAGATCTTTTAAAATACGCTTTTAAAAATCTTTTAAAAGTCCGTTGACTTTAATGCGTTTTTCGTCAATCAACAAAGCAATAGGCATGATGAAAAGTTGAAAACTATGTTTATAGTGTTCTTTAGTGTCTATTATTGCTAAAAATATAATATTTCTGCAGAAATTAGCGTTTTTATACCATAAAAATAACCTCTTATAAAAATAAATTTGTCATGACGTCACATTTATTATCAAAGCGTCCCACTAAGCGTCACATCGACATTTACGCAGCAACCGTAACGATCGTGGCTGTCAAATTTCGAATATCTAAAAGAGCATATTAAAACGTTGCGATATACATGACGTCGTGGGTACTGCTGGGTGTTTAAGCTAAGATGGCGGATTATTGTATTCTGTAGTTTTTATTAATCTTTTGCTTGCAGTATAAGATAAATAAGTTTGTTAAGCTTTATATACTTTATTTAATCAAATAAATACGTAATTTAAATGATTTCTCATTACTGTCATCATGTCTATTCAAGGAGAAGAGTATGTAGAGTAAATGCATATTATAGTATATAAAAGCCAAGAATTTCAGATTTGTATGATGATGTCGTAAAAACTTATTTTTGCTCGCTTACTTTACGTACGCTGGCAAAACCTTACGAGATGGATAAAATAATATAGAAGAAAATTATTTAGGCAGATAAAAGTTATCCTTTACAGCATATCATTAAAATGAATATCTTTGAAGATTTGGGAGATTTAAGATGAGGGGGCATTATAAATCTCTCATATTTTATAAGTAAGAGTAAGCCAACGTTCGAGTAAGACAACGTCCTCCAGTGTATAATATAAAGCTTTCTTAATGAAGTATCTAAAAGTATAGTAGGGCATAGAGAGATTTCACGTGATAATGTACCTTGTATTATTATAATTGTTGTCCTGGTACTGATCAATGGCAGTGTCTTGGTATTGTTGAGATTGCTGTTGTTGTTGATGGTACTGTTGCTGATGTTGTTGAGGTTGTTGATGCGATTGTTGTTGTTGTTGATGATGCGACTGTTGATGCTGATGTTGTTGCTGCTGCTGTTGTTGCTGTTGCTGTTGAAATCCGTAGCTGTCGTAGCTATAACTACTGACGTCGGGTACTATTCTCTCTGGTTCTAAAAAGAGGTTAAATATCATTAAATTCTTACAGTTATCTTACAACTAGGGTGTACCCTGGCTTTTACGGGTATGTTATTTATAAAACTTTTCTTTGGAGCAAAATTAATATCATGATACCAGATACATATGTACTTATCATCTTCGGATATGGCTAAGTTGAGCAATATTATATAATAATTAATAATATTTATGACAAGACAGAATTTACGCTAATAGATGCAGACAGGTAGGGCTAGTAGCGTAGATTTAGCGTAGATTCTGTCGGGGATCGCGCCATGTCGAATGTTCGGGTTTATTTTTTCATTAGCCTGTAATGACCCACAGATGAGACCATTCTCCTAATATGAAGAAGAGGTGATGTAACGACGTAGAGACCTTTGCGGAAAAGCAGTGGATTGGAGTGGCTCAGTTTAGAGAAGAGTAGTTAGAGAGATGTATTTTCTTTTTATTAGCCTATTGTGGCCCACTTCTGAGCAAGAACCACTCCCTACTCGGTCAACTATCCTCTTTCCTAGGACATTCTTATACGCAACTGCCCCACAAAGGCATCCAAATCGTCGCGCCACCTCTTCCTCCGCCTACCTGATCATCGGCGGCCATTTGTATAATATATCGGTCATATAATATAAACTATTTATTTAGTAATGTTCATCGCTAGACGGATTTACCTTGTATGTAAGGCACGTGCGTATGCGTCGTTGCAGGTGGGGCGGGCGGCAATCGTGTCACGGCAGTGACCGCGGGGGGTCGCGGCAATCGACGACCGCGTCTACCCCACCCTGAGTCACTACCCGGAGGTACGGGCAGAGCTCGACCACGCTTCGGCGTTGATGATGGCGTTGCTGTTTACGAGAAAAATATATAGATGTGACATTCAGGAGTCATAAATAAAGTGGTCTTTTTATTCTTTCTTGCATTATCCCGGTTACGCACTAGGTTCCACTTAAATTGCTGAGAATGTGGCTGTGGGACGATTTAAGATGACCAGCTGCCGTCTGACGCCATCCTCGGAATCCCCACAATCTCTACAGTCTCACGACTAATATCAAACAGTGATATTAATCGGGACCCACTGTTTAACGTGCCTTCTGAAACACTGGGGAGGCCGGATATTTGAAAAACTTGTGTTAGAATGGGTCACCCATCTATAACCCGGCCGCAGTAAAAACTGCTTAACCTAGCAATCGACCCAAATGTCAAGTACCTATTAAGCTACAACCTCCTCACACTAATAAAGTGATATCGTAGTATATGCATTAAAAAATATCCCATGCCACTCGTAACCGAAAATCTAATAGCCGCTACAAACGTTTCGATAAATGTTTACGAAAATACTGTACAATTTAAACTGCACAGTCTTATCGATACGTGTGTATGAAAAATCGGTGTCGTTTAAACCGTACTAAATCATTTGGCATTAGTGTGCGTGTGGTGTTCTTTTCATAATTTAACATATTAATATAGAATATTATAAAAAACTATTAGCGTTCGCACACCGTCCTCTTTATCTATACTAATCTATGCATAAAGCTGTAGAGTTTGTTTATTTGCTTGAACGAGCTAGTCTCAGGAATACTGGTCCTATTTAGAACATTCTCTCAGTGTTAGAGGACCCATTTATCGAGGCCTTCCGCGATATGTAGGCTATATATCATCACACTAAAAGTGAATCTATTTTTTTATGCTAAGTCACGGGCACAGCTGGTAAATTATAATTGTGCTAAAGTCCATACTCCTTCGTTCGCGCAATTTCCGTAAAGTGGTACCGAAACTTTTAGTTTCACGTATTAATATATAGATTCCAAATTGCACAGCAATGATAGCAAGGTATGATATTATTTAAATTTAACGAATTGATACATACTTCGTATATAAATAAATAAATAAAATAAATATATACAGGACTATATGACACACGGACTTCTGTTCTGTTGAAGGAATTCTTTCTTGGCGATTGTCAACTATAAATTCGTCATGCCAAATTTCATCTTTATACATACGTTCCCGCATTTTGATGGCAGGGTAATGACTATTATTACTTAGTGACTAATCGGTACTTTGATTATCGTTCATGGAACACACTTTAAATATAATAAATGAACCATCAGAAGTGACAAATGTCTGTTACTTTGTCAACGGACTAAAATATTGGTTACCATTTATCCACCCCGCACTCTCCATTTACACTTTTAATCAGCGTAATGTTCATTCTATCAGACCTTTTAGAGCTACTCTTCTAACTCTACACGCCCTAACTGACTCTACATCTTAGTCAAAATACATATGTATGTGATTTGGCCGTTTTGCTAGCGTCAAGTGGGCGTAAGGATAAAAATTTATTACTGTTCTTTACTTATACAATAATTCTTTTAGTAACAAAACAGCGTGCAACATATTCTACTCATATAAGCCTCTAACAGATATTTCTAGACTATCTATATGTATTTCTGCAATCAGTTACAAATAAAATTAATTATAAAAAAATGGTCAAGAGTTTGTCAAGACACGCTTATATAGAAGGGTTCCGTATCTGATACGTATTTGTTAAATAACTTCAAAAGTTGTCCGATTTCGTTCAAAATAATTTTCCTAATGAGTTTTTAGCATGTTCTTGAAAAATCCTGTGGTCATAACACGCCCTTTTTTACAGCGCCATCTGTGTGTACATTTTCAATTTATTTGCTCGTTTCATAACTGTTGAAGTAGTTCAGACTCTATTCGCTAGATGTCATTAAAATAGAGAAAAAATTTAGTAACTTAGGTTTGAACTTCAAATTGAATATTTTTATCTATCTTTAAATTATAAACAACAACATATTTCATAATTATAATCGAGGAAATTGTCTGATGTCATTTTTATAATTATTCCTTTATATTTAATAACTATGTATAAGCGGCTGTTACAAAATAATGACTCAGTATAAACTCACGCTAAATTATAACGACAATATAATTATACAAGACACTTGATCAAATACTGTATTCCGAATAAGTGTTACGAAAATGTTAAATTCACATATCATAAAATAAAAATATCCTTGTTCAATTATATGCGGTTAGTACAACGTAATATTTAGTAATTCTGAAAAAAAATAATTTACTTTTTATAACCTGAAGATGACGGAGTAACGTGTGTTACATGATATCTGGCACTCAAAACACATCATGCAGATACTGTAAGTTGCAGTGTTATCCTTGTAACATAATGACGTTGATTTTTAACGCATCACTAGGTTTTATCCAGATTGACTATTCACATAGCAACAACACACACACTGTTTTATCTAGAGATACAAATCTATTAATTAAAAAAAAATGCACTATAAATAAAAAAATGTAGATAAACTATAAAAAACAATCTGCTTAATTGTATATTATTTCAATGCAATGTAAGAATATTTTATTCTTACCTAGATAAATAGGGTACTTCCCGTTGACCTAGAATCATGAAATTTGGGAATAAGCTACATCTTGTAGCACAAGTAAAGGAAAAAAATCCGAAAATTGTAAATTTGTCCTTGCAACAGTGTCTGTTTGTCTATCTTTGTGTCTGTCTAACAGTACCCTTTTTCTCGGAAACACAAACAGGTACAAAGTTGAAATTAATACCAAATGCTGCGGTCTATAATCCCTTAAAGCTGTGAAAATCTCAACTCTCTAAATATACGCAATCAAAAGATATAACCATTTATGTCGCATTCCCTATACCAGTACATTCGAAACGGAAATCAAAACATATAGGGCACTTCCCGATGTCCCAGAACCATGAAATTTGGCAAGACGTTAAATCTTGTAACACAAATATAGGAAAAAATCCGAAACACTGAAATGTATCATTGTATTGTTCCCGTTGCATTCATCAAATATGATGTCGATTTCAGAATGAAGCTTATTCAATATTGTTGGATTGTTTGACAATTCTAACCGAAAAAAGTTCATGGTATTTGCATCCATTTCGACACCCGCTATAAAAAAGAAAAGTGCTCACGCAGCTATTACCTCAGAGATATTTAAATTGAAACCGGTTATTTTGTCGCACATCGTTCCTTGATTTTATAACTCTACACATATATCAATGAAACCGTGTCTTTTTCTTTAAGTTCACGACGGTAGCTCAAAACTTTATTAATAATACTGACTATAAAAATCATTTTTGTTACCAAAAAGTTTCAAATTTACGAAAGAGAACATTTGTGGAAAGTGAAATAATAATATTAAAATTTTTTGTCCGCGTAAAATAAGGTAAACAAATTTAACGTGATGACACATAACCAGTAGCTATCCTCGATAAGTGGGCTATCAAATTTAACCAGTACTTCCTGAGATTAGCGCGTTCAAACAAACAAACGACTCTTCTGCTTTATATATTAGTATAGATAATACGTCAAAATGGTTTTTTCTCTATACGAAACCTTTAGTTAAATTTTTACCTTACAGTAATATTTCTATATAGAAACTTTTTACTTAAACCTCACAGCAATATGAATGCAACATTTTGTCTATCCGAGAATAAATAACAGACATACAGATTTCAATGGTGCTTTCTCGCATAACATGTATGAAATCCAAGATAATGCAGATGCAACGCGCCGTCTCAACTGGAGAATATGAAAATAATCTTTAGAAAAAAAAAATACAAATCAAGCTATGTGAACGAAACCGTGGGTTCTTCCTAGTCGTAATAAAAAAAGTGTACTGAAAAAACCTGCTTATCTTAATTAAATTTAAGTCGTGAGAAAATAAATTGTTAACATACACTTGTAACCTGTGGAGCCTGTAAGGTCGTGGCGCATAAAATATGATACAATTAGTTATTATTACTTTAAAAAAAAATGTTAGAGACGCAAACGTTATACCGTAAAGAGTAATCCATTCCCTATTCTGAATAAAGAAGCTGCTAGTTTTGGACAACAAAGTTATTTTAGCTATTCGAATGCAGTACTTTTTGTGTCAGAAAACTTTAAACATCTGCCTGGTCAATACGTTTAGGATCTTTAAATTTTATATTTTATTAATTCGATTGATTTACGTTCTTTTTTTCATGAATTTAAAAGTCTGCCGAATCTCAATATTATAAGGAAGACCCGAATAACGACGCGCCAAGAAGGAATTCTGATGTAAGTGTAAGAAAGTAAAAACCGTTTTTATTTACATTCTTTTAGTAAAAGGATACCAACCAACTAGTAGACTCAATGAAAACCAAATCTTTAGAGTAGAAAATGTAAGGACTTTTCATTTTCAGATAAATTCCGTATCCAGCGTTCCACCTTCTGAAGTTGTTAGTAAATTTTATGAAATTATTTTATTCATATAGGTAAAAACTACAGTTTTTAAGTATGTGATGAAAATACGAGTTCGTATTTCTGCGTTGAGATTTTTGAAAATGCCCCTTTACCTCGAAAGCTCTATAAGTGCATTCGCCTTAGTAAAATCCCACGAGGAGGCTCGCAGATGTCTTGAAATCTTTAAAGAGGGGCTTGGAACACCTGGAACTCTCACAAACCGAACGAAACGCGACAAAAATACCATCGCTTAACGTAACAATATTGCCGCCATTTCACGCTGAGCAAGAAGATCAGATTTAGATTTAACTGTTATTATATTCACAGCTTTAAAAAATATGTATGTAAAAATTGTTACGTATTATCTCTTTAGAACTATTCACAAGTCCCGCGTTTCTGAATGGATGTGACTCAGAGATCCTCAAGAAAATAGCATATCATTTCTGAAGGTCGGCAAAGGCATTGGTAGTTACTGAGGTGAACAGCCATTTTATATAAAAGCCAATCACTCTCTCGTACATCATATACCATTCACATTCCATTAACCAGTTGCTGCAGCTAATTTATCGTCACTAACGAAGCAATTAGTTGGAGAAACTAAAATTAATATCCAAAAGGAACTTTGCGGTTCGATCCTAATGAAGCGTAAAATTAGCTCTTTATGACTCGTGACATTTTCTATTAATTGGGATTATTAATAACGCGATATTCCTTCGACTTATATTTTATAAAGGAGCGGCGTATTTCTTTACTAACAGAAGAAGCTAGTTACAGATAAGCAGATATTGATCTATTTATTATATATACTTTTAAGTGACTGCAATATCCCTGCTGTATTAAACAAATATTGCATTTAAACGCAGCAAGTCTAATAAAATTACTATATTGCACTAGTGTGTGTTGACACTTATACATCCACTCATCTGTTAAAAACGAACTGGCCGGTCGAGTCAATTATAAATTGTACTTAAAAAGGCGCGACCAGCAATTCTTTTTTTATCTCTACTAAGTATATTTACAACAGACAAAATAACACATTAATATAGAAGGTAAAACTGGACTATATATAAACAAAGCAAAGAAGAAAATGATATAAAGAAAACTGGAAAAATTTAGCACGGCGAAAGACGATTTCTATCATTGAGTCCCTTTTCGTAGTAAAAAAAAACAATTGCCGGTCTTCATAATACCGCAGCCAGACATAGCTCAGTGTTTGTACATTTTTGACCTTGAAGTCTACAAAGTTCTACAAAACTTTATGAAGTTACACAAACTCCCCGGCCACACTAAATGATCATTCAAATTAACATTTCAATAAAAAAATTGGAATATTTTTTTTCTGTTTGACTAGCAACGATTAAAATTATATTTTTGTACAGACCAAAAAGGTCGTCTAAATTTATACCGATAATTATAAATTTGAAGTACGAACTTCATAACGATGAAATTTCATCGTTAGCATCGCTGTTCTAAAGATGCTGTAATTCTCATCTTAATGATTAATAAAGTTTTGTTATGGTGCTTTTCATTCTTGGGGGCACTTCAACTGTCGATGTATAGGTGTTACGAAATTTTAAGCAACCCTTAAATGAGCATGACTTGCCATCTCAGGCACCAGTGAGAATCATGAACATTAGAATTTTATTATTAACTATAATAAAATTCTTAGGTAGTCTTCTTAAGCTTCAGTCATTAGGAAAATGATATCAACGCACTTTTGAGATAAATCGGTATATTTACTTTATTTGTCTCTCATAATACCGGAGCCAGACATAGCTAAAAGTGTTTGTACATTTTTGACCTTGAAGTCTACAAAGTAATACTACAAAACTTTGTGAAGTTACACAAAGTCCCCGGCCGAACTACATGATTACTGAAATGATCATTCATATGAAGCTATGTCTGGCTCCGGCATAAGTCTACTATACTTTCAATCATTTGTGCTAAAAAATGCGGGTAAGAGTCATCCGTAAATTATGTTACACGAATTTTACAATTTTTTAACTCCCACACGTGCTTGACACAGGTTGTCATATTTTCGAAACTCTTGGTGTGACATTTTCTTCATGTCATTTTTTAAGGTTATGCGTGTATAAAAATAAATAAAAGACATCAGCAGATTTCTTTTTTCTTCATTTTTTTTTAATTTTGACATGAAAGTCACAAAGCCTATGATTCCCCTGCTGTTTTCCGCACTCAGTCACTTTATGGTGACCATTGTGCGTGAGGGGGGCTGGTGGATGTTCACTCCATCCAGCCCAGCTCCTGCCAGAAGTTGAGAATCCGCTGGGGCTTCTTCAAGACTTCTTGCAGGGACCTCGGTGTCCCGAGGATTTTTGCCCTATGGGTTTCCACCTCTTTGCAATCCAGTAGAACGTGAGTGAAGTATTATTTTTAGATATTTTCTTTTTTCTTCTCAAACCTCCCCAGTAATAGAGGGAATAAAAAAGGCGGGAGTTAAATAGGCCCGTCAGTTTTTAGGTTATAGTGAGAAACATACTTAACTTAAGTTACGTACCGACAACAGCCCCACCTAACGGGTCCAATTTGTCTGCAAATAATCAACGAACCCTTTGGAATATACACACAAAATTTTAACCCATTTGGTTCAGCGGTTTAGGAGTACCGTCTCAAAGGCTTGTACAGTCGATTTCTATGAAATGTTTTTATTCCAAATAAATTTTACAACAAAACTTATGTAATTGTGCCTACAATTTCACACTAAGTAAACTTGTGTTGTGGAATTCGCAAAACATATCCATTGTAGAACTTACACTTATAAAATTATTGTCGGTCGAAAGGGTATACAGAAAAATTGATTAGTCAAAGAGTATTGTTAACAGATAGTCAACATAGGCATTAACTTATAACTAAAAAAAGTAATGTGTGTATTTATACAAATTTAGAAAGGTTATTAGAATTAGGACAATAGAAAATTTAGAACAGTTATTAGATGTAAAATAATTAGACGGATTATACAAGTAATGGATGGTTATATTATGATAGTTTTGGAAATTAATTTTTCATTGTCATCGTAATTTAAACTGAGCAAAAAATTAATGGTTTTTATTTTAACTTACTTTATCGTTTTTTAAGTTGCAAGTTAGGGTAATTCTGTTATATAACCGAATGGAAAGCTTTGAAGACTTTTTGCTTTTCCTTAAGCTTTGAAGATTTCTATATAAACACATATTATTGTATAGATTTAAAAGGATTGAAAAACAACATAAAAATTAGCTTTAACAACAGCTCTCTGCAACATACAATCGTAAATTATACCTACCAAATCCAGCTCGTTAAATGTTATGCTCGCATTTTAGTAACTTTTGGTAACGCAACGGCAAATGTTACGTGTATTGGGAGTTGAAAAACTAAAAGTTAGCAGCAAACACGGTACGTGGGAGTTTTCAGCTAACTTCGTAAATATTCAAAGTTCAAATAAGCAAGCGCATAAACATGCAGCCTTCCCACATAGGGTTTCAGTTCTGTGTAAAGATCAAACGGAAGTTCAGAAATGGGAGTTGTACTTAGAAAAGTTTGGATCGCTGGATTATAATCATTTATGTTTATAATAGACGATAAGAGAGGAGGTAGTAACCTATTTAGTGGTCGGTATTTGCGTCGATCGCTAGGTTAAGCAGTTCTTACAACGGCTGGGTGGTGGGTGGGCTATCCATTCTAACACTGTTTTTTTTTTAAATCCTATCTCCGCCGTCTTTCGGAAGGATATGGCCCTGTCGAAAAATTCCGTTTTAGCGGATATATATTAACTTTAAACTGTCAAATTTCGTTATTTCTTACCACGGTTTTCGAGACTTAAAACTGAATTATCGTTTCGTTTTTAAACACATGTATATCTATACCTCCCACGTAAATTGTTGTAACCCCAAATTCCCAGCTTCACAGTAGAGCGTTACAAAACTGTAAATTGAAATGAAATCGTCATAATTTAACACATTTGTGTATACAATTATATATTCAGTAATGACGATTATATTATTGTACATAATGATATATTAAAAAGTTACTGTTACATTACAATTTAGTGTTTATACTGTAAAGCTGGGAATTTGGGGTTACAACAGCTTACGTAGGTATCGATATATGAGATTTTCAAAAATTCGCGGTCGGACGGGGACGGCGATTATATAAGATAATAGAAGTAAATAATAAGTAGCCCAACGTTGGAGAAGAACATAGTCTGCCGGGTCCGCTAGTAGTCTAATAAATTTAGTTTTTGTAGCAGTAATAATCTCCGACATCTTGAAACAATTATTAGTGAGTCTTGAAAAACATTCTGAACAACCTATCAAAATGGGTTCATTCAAAAGTTCTTTTAAATAATTTTAATTAATCATCATCATCATCATCCACAGCCCTTTTTCTCCCACTGCTGGGCAAAGGTCTCTCTCCTCCCGTGCCACTCCTTACGGTCCTGAGCCAATCTGGACCAGGTCCGATCCACGACAGATATAACGTCGTCGACTCATCTGGATGCTGGACGACCAATGCTCCATTTTCCTGTCCTCGGCCTGCAACCCGAAAGCTACACCACCGAATTCGCCACCAAAGCACAGCACTACACTGACTTTCCGATGTGCCTCAACGCGCGTTTCGCTTCGACACCGAAGCATTATCAGGAGATGGACTCTACAAAGGTTATTCGTAAAGTTAAAGTTAAAGCTCTTATATTTATATAATAAAATATAAGGCACTTGGATGCCTGCTGCCTGCTCGTTTGCCTCTTGTAACATTTTTTTTTTCTGTTACAAGGTGCCAACGAGCAGGGCCTTCAGACGCCCATGGACATCTGCACGACCAGAAGGCTAGTAGATGCGTTGCCGGCCTCTGATGACGAGTTTAGGCCACCGGGAAGTCTCACAAACCGAACGAAACGGAAACACAACTAAATAGCGATGCGAACTCGTACATAAACAAATACAGACAGCTCCTGTTCACCACTGATACGGTGAGTTTTATATATATATTTTTAGTACAAACTAGCTGTAGCCTGCGACATTGTCCGCGTGAATTCAGAGTTTTAAGGGATTTTATTCAGCTGTATGCCAGTGAAGGTACCGCCATTGAAATCAGCCAAGCCGTTTCGGCCTGGTACAAACAGGCAGATAAAAATGTTTTGACTTTTTTTTTTTATAGGTATCGTATATAGGTATATCATATGCAATTGGTAAAACAATTATTTCGACATTACAAACAGAAACATCAGTTTAGTTTATTTTATATTATTTATTACTATTTTATTTTTTTCTCAAAAATCCACTTCTATAGAGAAATAGAAATCTTGTTAAACTCTACCGTTCTTAGAACGTGACTTAAGGCCAAGTTTCCGCCAAATATATTATACATATACAGACATTTTAAACTTTAGTTTATGTGGTTTTGTCTCTGTTTATAGTCTAAAAGAAATCACCGGCTGGTGGAAATTCTTTCAGAAACCTTTATTTGCGAATCACATGCTTAGAACGATATATCTATTTGACATGATAACGCTTTGACATTATATATATCTATTCTGGTCATATACCGGGACATCGCTAAGAAGCAGAAGAAGATTATCTATATCTATACTAATATATAAAGCTGAAGAGTTTGTTACTTTGCTTGAAGACGCTAATCTCAGGATCTACTGGTCAGATTTGATCAATTATTTCTATATTCTGGTCATATACCGGGACAACGCTAAGAAGAAGAAAACGGAAATGTTTATAATAAATTGTACCTTACGTGATGTAATCAACAAGTGCCTTTTAGGTCAAAACGTTTTCGTCTGCTATGAGTATAATTGAGCTGTCATTCGTATACAGAGTTTTTGAAAACATTGAAATTTAGTATATCTTAAATAGTATTCGACATATAGGCAAAAAACAGAACTCATTTCTTTGTCAGTTAATTGTTATATAACTTTTGCCAGCATATCTTCAATTTTTTTAAACATGCGAGTCCGGTGCGAGAAAGGTTTTTGTTGACTAGACTAGTATGGAAGATTTTCATTTACTTGATGAAATTTTGGGGAGATGTTTAGGGGATACCATTTTCATACAAAAAATTCCCTATAGTCAGTATTCAATTTAAACTATTAAGAATGTCGTCATATGGTCGTTTCTTCTCATTTTTTTATAGTCAGTGTTATCACAAGAGCACTACACGAATATTGAAAATGCCAATACACAGATATCAAAAGATGGTTTTTGGCAATAATGCCAACAATTCAAACTCTTATGAGTTATCAAGTGTCTGAAATAATTGGCAAATTTTTTGGCACATACCTTTTTTGTTTATTAGGGTTCCGTACCTCAAAAAGAAAAAGGAACCGTCTGTCTGTCTGTCTGTCAAGACCCTTTTCCTCAGGAAAGGGAAGACTTGAGAAAGGAAAAAATTGAAATTAATTCCATATACTGAAGTCTGCGGTTCCTTGAAGTTGTGAAAAAATCAACCCACCAAGTGAACTCAATCAAAAGTTATGGGCGTTTATGACACTTTTCCCATACACTTGCAAGAATACCCAAATCCTATATGGTACTTCCGCTATTATAGTAGGGGATTCTGAATAATGATAGTGAATACTGAACTACGCTATGTGAAGTTTTTTGAATGAATTTACCGTAAATGTATTTACTTCAATATCAGTTAGAAATAAATAATAAAGGAAAATATTTAAGTGGCAGACAAAATACAATAAACAACAACGTTTTACGAACAATTTGTTTAATAAATTAATTTTTAACTTATATTTTCTTTGTCTACTCTACACGCCCATACTCTACACGTCGTAACTTCACTGATTCTACACTTTAGTTAAAACATGTGGCGTGATTGTTTGGTTACTAGAACTATTCACATAACTGAAAAGTAATGAATAATAAATATATTTTCACTCAGGTGTAGAGTCAGGGACGTGTAGCGTTAGATGCATGTCTCTAAAAGAGTTA
>JANCMC010027292.1:0-74075 GCA_024363005.1 Charaxes varanes | reverse complement strand
TATAAATTGAAAGCGTTAATGGCGGTACTCGACAATCCAGTTGATTACAAAACAGTTGCAAAGTATTTGTTAACCTCGGAGGAGTACGAGGAGTATCAAAGATTTTTGTTTTCAAAATTATGATTATAATTTTAGATACATAATGTGTGACATAAAGAATAAAATATCTTTTTAATTTACATCTGTAATATCGTTTTATTAAGATATCACGAAATCACGCTGATTTTAATGTTTTTTTTAAATAAACGACAATTTTTTGTAAATACGTTTTTTATTAAACACTTCCTCCTTTCTATAATAATTTTCTATGTAATTTTTAATGTTTAACATATGTATGGGTGCAATCTTGCTAAAACACCAAATTAAAACCACTTCCTCACGTCCGATCGTAGAGTCTAGCACGAACGTCCCAGCCAGATGATGAACCTAAGGTGTCCGTTTTCTTTTACTATATTATATCAACACAAAATAATAGCCTTTTTTACGTCCATTTTCTAAGCTCGTAGTAATGACGAGTACTCTCGTAACGCGCGATAGCGTTCCTCGTCTGGAGTTCCGTTGGAATATGATCACGCGTTGAAGCGCGCTTACGTGTGTGAACTAAGCCTTTAGGAATGCGCATGCTTTGTTGATGTTGTTTTAATTTATGACCCTCAATGGGCGTCTATCTAACATTTGTAAATACCTAATTTCAGTATGGTTTCTTCGAAGAAGGTAACATGTTTAAGTGGCTTTCCAAACAACAGGCCAATGTGTCTCGTAAAAGTTATTGTATACAGAACAAGCCTTTACGCAATTGAACTTATAGTTTAAAAAAATCTAATGAGTGTCTATCGATACCCACAGACAAATGCCTTTGTTTTAGAAGGTCGAATGCATTCCAAAAATAGGACACAAAACAACATAAAGCATGTTGTCTTCATTTTGAGCCTAAAAAGTGTTTGCGTCCCAGTGTTGATGGTATGTGGCCAGAAACGGATACATAATAGGTCGTTTAAACGGTTATTGTATTCCTTTTATGTTCTATTACATTCCATACTAATGTTATTTACAAAAATTACTAATTATGCCCCTCTAAAAGGGTGTCATGACATATTACATGTATTTACTAGCCGTGCCCGCGACTTTGTCCGCGTAAAATAAGGTAAAATGACTAGATTCAATTATAGCGTGATAATATATAGCTTCCTCGATAAATAGGCTATCTAACAATGAAATATTTTTTCAAATCGGACCAGTAGTTCCTGAGATTAGCCCTTTCAAGCAAACAAACGAACGTATAAACTCTTCAGCTTTGTATATTAGTATAGATTGAAAAAGGGAATTTACATAAAATGTCAATAAGAATTGCAAAGAATTCGAACATTAAAGCGGTCTCAACTCAAAACAGCCTTGTATTTCTCTCTAATTCTTAAAAAAAAATGTAGTTGTTGACTGGCTCGTTGGCACTGTTGGCAGTGATCCTGCCTTGCGCTCCGGGGGTCGTAGGTTCAATTCTCGCCTCGTGTCTGGGTGTATTATCTTTATATATGTATTTATATACATATATTTAAAAAATATTTGTATATACCAGGCGTCTGCTACTTATAGCACAGAAATTAATTTGTCTACCTTAGGAACAGACGTCCGTGTGCCATATAGTCCTGACTATATTTATATATTTATTTCTAAGTTTGTTATGACACTAAGATTTATTGGTTTATTACGAGTTGTTACGCTAGGCTCTTATACTACGTTGGTTCGGGCATGCGAAGTATGGGACAATATTTTTTATGTATCATATCCATACAAGATGTTACGTTAGGCTCTTGTACTATATCAGTAGTGTACGGGAGCATGCTCACTGCGCCTCCGGCATTAAAAGTGTTACTCGAGACATTCGGAGTATGACACAACGTTAGGGACAACATTGGGCTGCAATTTTTATGTTTTATATCAATAGAGATTCTACGTTAGGCTCTTGTATTACACCAGTAATGTACGGGAACTCGCTCACTGCATCGCTGGCATTAAACGTGTTGGTCCCAGGCATTCGGAGTATGAGGCAAAGTTAGGACCAACACTGAGGTGGAGTTTTTCATGGCAGAAGATTTTATTACTTCCTCCCAATGCAATGGTATTGACTGTTGATATCTCTGAGACAGATGGTTTTTTTTTTTCGATTTATTTTATTGGTTGCGAGTCGTGCATCTGTCTTGAAGTGCGTTGACACCACTGTTTTGGGTATCACCGGTTTCTCATACATTAAAGTCGGTTTCCTAACTAATCCTATGATCTGAGGTTTCCTAAGTTAAATAATTAATTGGACGAAAGTCTACCTTAAGTTGCGAAATGATGACAAACAAAGTTTACCATAAACTGTTTTTTTTAGAGAACGTATCAATTATCTTTGTTAAAATCCATAATTATCAAATTAGAGAATAAAAAAAATCAGTCGAAATAATTATTAAGAGTTATTTATATAAAAACTTACCGATAACTGTATATCAGATTCAGATCAGGATTACAGGCGGTCTGGAAAAGGCCAATGAAACCAACAATTAGTTTTCATCCTTAAAAATTCCCTGAGAGCATATTTCGACCCATAATTAGTCAAGTAATCACGAAAAGTAATTGAAGACGGATGGGTGATTATATACAATATAGTGGCATAAGAAATTCCACTCGGTTTTATGACAAAGGGAGTGAAGACATCACTTTGAAGTGATACGCTCACTTTGAAATTCATCGCTCACGTTAAACTACACTTTTATATTGATATCACTTTTATATAAATATCAGTCGTATACATCACTTTTTGCGTTCTAAAATATATACCACAACACTGATTTTAAAATATGTACCACTCCTGCTGCGTTCGTTTGTATAGAAATAGGTTTTTACTTAAAAGTATTTTATTTTACGTGAGGATACCCAGGACTGGTACCCATTCGCCACAAGGGCCAAAGGTGTAGGTTATGTAGGGTTCCAACCGACTAAAACCCCCCGGTAGTTCGGTTCCGTTCGGTCGAAGAAGTGGGAACGGTCTTGCCATCTCGCATCTGCGCCAGTGATATCCTTTACACCTTCTAGGGAACTTAACCGTAACTCCGTAAGTATGGCCGCATTTATTACTGTTTTGGATGTGATTTTGCCATTTCATTTAACATGACTGGTACATTGGCTGAGGTTAAACTGAGCGGAAAGCGATTATAAGTATATCAAATAACGTGAGCGTAGGTATCGGATATACATATCATAGTGTTATTATTGTGCATTACTATACAACCTGATCCAATAAACTTAGTTCAGAACATGTACAGTACATGACAGAACATGTATCAGCGATGGCGTTTTAAGCAGGTTAACACTTTTTGAAGTTTCCTTAGGTTCCAATCAGAGATCCCATGACAAAGATGTCATGACATCCCATGACAAAGATGGTACTCCTTTGCTTTCGCCGTCTATAATACTGTAGAACATTACGTATTTTTAGTAATGTGTGGATATTAATACATGTGAAACAAAATAAATTCTTCGGTGGAGGTTGTAAGGCATACCATAGATAAATTATGTTTTTGCTTGTAATACATTAAAGAGTGCAGATGTTTATAAACATGACGCTATAGTCACTACTTAATTTTATTATCGATTCCCAGAGCTCTTTAGAGAGGGGCATATTATAGGCGTGTGAGTAAAATACCCACTTCATGTGCAGCCGTCGTCCATTTAGACCATAATCCATAATGCCATCGAAATGACATCGCTATATTTATAACTAGTTGTGCCCTCGACTTCGTCCGCGTAAAATTAGGTAAAAAAATTACTCAATTTTAGCGTGATTATATATAGCCTACAGCCTTCCTCAAAAAATGGACTATCAACCATTATATGAATAATATATGAAATAATACTATATGAAACACATCTGTTCCTAAGGTAGACAACTTAATGCCTGTGTTATAGGTAACAGACGCCTGTTATACACAAATATTTTTTTTTGATTCTTATAAAAGTTTTGGTACGTCTGAAAAGTCTGTCGTAAACTATTTTTCAAACTCCTAAATGATAAGGATGGGCGGGCACACGCCACGAAGGCGGCACGCACACTGAAACTGTTTTAGAATAATTTTTTTGACATAATAACGTCTTAAAAAGGGATGAACGCCGGTTGCACGCACGAAAAAGCATAACTCACTGTCACGTTTCATTTAAACCGCGTGTGCGTTATCACCTAAACTTATCGTCCGTAAACCGATTTTTTTAAATATTATTTATGATTACGGTTTCTATAGAAACGAGCGATAGCAAACCGAGCCTAGATTATTGCAATAGCATGAAAAAAGTGCGGAAAGTGGCATAATCGCCGGTAGACAACTTGGCAAGACTTTGGCGTATTGGGGGTTATACCGTTTTTCGTTGTACAATAGTACCTTGACGCGAATTGCTTGAAATTCCTAACGATCTTTTCGGCCTTTGTTGTGGGCGATTAGATTTTGTTACATCACGACAATAAGTTGTATTATATAGCATTATACAAGTTGCCAATTAACTTAAGTTGCCGCATTTTTGTGTGGGGAGAAGAAGAAATTTTCTCTAACATTATCGCAAATCCCAGGCGCTGCCGTGGTTGATTCCTCTGCAATATATTTTTTTTATAAAACAGGCGGTTCACCTAAGTGACTATCGTAGTCCACGGACAACTGCTACACCAGAAGGCTCGCAGACGTATTGCCGGCCTTTGAGAAATGAGTATGCTCTTTTCTTGAAGGTCCCTAAGTCGTATCCGTTCGGAAATACCGAAGCTTTAGCGTAATGTTATAGGGAGCCAACCTTAAAAGATAGACATATGCTGTCGCAGATTTTTATTTAGAACTTTTAAAGTTCTCAAAAGGTTGAAAAACCGCCGATTTTGAAACATTCTTCTTTGGTGCTCCACTTCTATTAGTCTTAGCGTGCTGGTATACAGCCTATAGCCTTCCTCGATAAATGGGCTATCTAATGTTGAAAGAATTGTTCAAATCAGATCAGTAGTTCCGGAGATTAGAGCGATCAAACAAACAAACTCTTCAGCTTTATATATTAGTATAGCATGCATGAGAAACTAAACTACTTTGCTTTAATCGGCGAATGAACTTTCCGATGTGCCTCAACGCACGTTTCGCTTCGACACCGAAGCATCATCAGGAGATAGACTCTACAAAGGTTATTTTTCACCTAATTTTACGCGGACGAAGTGGCGCGTAACAACTAGTTTTTAATATTTGGACAAAAAGATGATATTCTCTTTGTACTTGCTTAATTCTAAAACCATTAACATATTTAAAAAAATGATCAGGAGATATTTTGAAACACGCTAAGAAACTATTTTTTGTGCGGAACCCCTATAATAATATATATAAATAAATAACACAGTCATAAGCAATCAGTAAAAAAAATAATTTCGACATTACAAACAGACACTTCGCTTTTATTTATCTGCATATTAATACGGGAAACGACAAATATCGGCACCATTTTACGAAAATGCGCGTAAGGAGGAGTCTGAAATTTGGCACAAGTGTAATTTATATCTTTTATTAGTAGCAAGCTTTAAAATAAGCGTACAGTACGCGATACAACTAGCTGAGTTTGACAGACCATACTGGGGACACCATAAAATCGTAGATTAATTCAGGATAAATAAAAGTGACATAAATTTAAACTTCATATTTATCTACCAAATAATCTATACCTAAAAATAAAATTGAAGTGTTAGTTTGTAAAGTAACATTTTTGTCTGTCTGCCTGACTATCTTTCTCTTTGTTCTGTGTGATCTTCGAAACTGCTGGGCCGATTTCGCTGGGACTTTCGCTGGTAGGTAGCTGATACTGCAAGGAGTCATAATAAAAGATAATGAAAGCCATAGACTATATTACGATTTCTCTTCATCAATTTAAAAAATATTGCGAATTATTTCAAGTGTATAGATTATCTACTTCGATTAAGAATTTACAGGTAAGTGTTCGTAATTACTAGTTTATCTTGCTGTGTATTATGTAAGTGTTAAGTGACATTCTATATTATACATGACTTTGTCAATGAGCTGAAACAATTACAAAAATGAAATAGGTACTTTACCTGAATGTACGAATGATTATTTGTAGAATGAATAATTAATATGAGTTACTTAATTTTTAAGAGCCAATAAAAACTACAACGTCTTTTATAATATTTTTTTTTTAATTTATGAAGTAAACTTGGATATTTTAGCGTAAAAAAATCCTTTGACAATTTACTGTGCTCACACTTTTTTGTTAATTATAATAATTAATTATTGAATAATAATCTTAAATAAAATAAAAAAATATGTTATTCACTTGCTTAATGAGTTAAGCAAGTGAAAAGTAAGTAACTTCTTAAAGTTATTGAGTTGAAAAGTTTTGTATGTAAAATTGTCTGTAAATAAAAATTTAAAATAAATAATAAGAACACAAATGAAATCTTAGATTTTTTTAACTGACTTCAAAAAAAGAGGTGGTTCTCAATTCGACTGTAGGTATTTTTTTGTATGTATGTTACGCGATTTCTTCGCCATTTATGAACCGATTTTGATGATCCTATTTTTGTTTGGGAGAACATACTTCAGGGGTCGCATATAATTTTTTTCAAAATCGGTCAAGCGATTTTTGAGATCTCAACAAGTCTCAAAATATATATACATATATTTTGCGACGTTATACATCGTTTATATTAAGTCGACGGTCGGAGAAGTGAACTAAGACACGATTAGAAACGCACTGGTTTATTCCATGAATGACAACACATGACATATATAACAGATTTCGATGTAATTAAAGAATGAATTCGCGCGTTTCTTACCGCTCCGCCATTTTGTAATTTACTTTACATTTCTTTTAATTTAAATGATGCTTTATTTTAATTGGCTTTTTAAATTGTTATATTTTAAAATATACTATTGATTCGGAAATATTTAAAATATATGCAAGATACTCATTAGCTACTTTCTTGTATTGAGTACATCTTCAACGCCTATATGAAAATCGCAATAGCGTTATTGTATTTTTTTAAGATTTTTTATTGAGATTAATATTATTTGCTTACCCTGTCTCACAAAAGTGCAAAATGCCTCCCTACCCACTCTCCATCTGTCTCTGTCTTTGGCTATGAATTTCCAGTTTTTCGCAAATTGATTAAGTCATTCCTCTATCTTATTTTTGATAACACTTCATGTATTTAATTACAATCTAAATAAATAAGTCACAAATATACCATCTATACGCAATAATGTTTATCTATATATAAAAAGGTGAAAGGTCGCTTAACGCAAAATCTCGAAAACCGCGGAGCGTAAAAAGATGTAATTTGGCAAGGAGTTATTAGCCATCCGCTAAGAACGGATTTTTCAATGTGGTTAGATTTAGGAAATCAAGTTCTTTGGCAAGTTTAATTTTAGGCGGACGAAGTTGCGGGAAACGGCCCGTTCATTATAAAATAACAAATAAAATGAAATAAAGTAATATATTTGAACTCGCAGCACAATAGATATAAGAGCAACATTTGCTATACAAAATATGTGGGTTTGCATAATTGACTGTTTACTAAATACTCTACTGGCGGTTTCCACCAAACGATCAGTGTAACCTTGACTACTTCCCACATACACAACAGTTATAACGTGAGACATTAACTAACTTCAGTACTGTGGTTTTTATGAACTATTGAATACTACACGTAATGTAACAGAAAATAGGACAATTTCTTCCAAGATTATTACACCCAACAAATGTTATGTATCGTATATTTTTGAACACAATGAAAAATAATATTAATTTACAAAATAAACAATTGAGATATTTTGTAACGTTAACTCAGTGAATGCAATTTTTTTAAGTTAATAATAGTATAGGCGTTTTAAATTAATGAAAATAATCATCATGAATTGCGATCATTGGCGCAATAATTCCTAAGTCATTATCATATCATATATATATTTAAATAATAGAGAAAAGAATAATTATGATGATTTTAACCAACAGATCACTCCCGGTTGAGAGGAAACCAACGGAGAAACGCGTGCTCACCAAAGAGAACAAAGAACCCAAGGAGGTCCGGGACACAAAGGTTAGCAACGGGAACAGCAAAGAGGATAAGGACGCCAAAGAGAGAGATAAAGATAGCGGAGAGAAGGATAAAGGAAAAGAACCAACAAAGGTCAATGTAAGAATTTTTTTTTTGTGTTATATATGGGAATTAGGCAGGTGTTATACCTAGTTATTATGAGGGAGTATTTAATACTAGTTATTACCCGCGACTACATCTGTGTAAAATTAGGTGATCAATTTTAGCGTGATATACAGCCTATAATAAATAGCCTTCCTCGATAAAAGGGCTATCTAACACTGAAAGAATTTTTCATATCCGACCAGTAGTTCCTGAGATTAGTGGGTTCAAGTAAACAAAAAAATGTTCCGCTATATATATCAATATATAAGTACCTGTTAATAATTCTTATTGATATTAAAAATGTGAAAGTTTGTCCGTTACGAATTCACGCCTAAACCGTTGAATCAATTTTAATGAATTTCGGTATTGAGATAGATTGGACCTTAGGGATGAACATAGGGTATATTATTTCGCGAAAATGAAATTTGAAAGGGGTGTATTATTGATTGGAAGTTTGTTTGAAAGTTAAAGAAAATAATGCGGACCAAGTCGCGAGACGTAGCTGGTGATACATAAATAAACGATTACAGAGTGTCGTCAAGAACGGGTCAGCAACGGACAAGAGTGCTATGGAGGAGGGCGTGCGGCGCTCCACGCGGCCCTCCAAGATCAAGGACTACGCCAAGATGATCCGCGACCGCACGCAGGGGGACTCCGACGATGACGACGAGACCACCGAGGACGATGACGACTACCGGGAGCCTGACAGGAGTATAGAGGTGAAGTCATGCATGAGTGTAAAGGAAACGACACGTACATTTTGGTGATATCGGGCAGGAGCGTTGGCGGATAACGGTTACCCGCCTTTTATATTCCCCAAATGCCTTCAGCTAGGTGTCCATGGACGATAATGATTACTTTGGCGACAACTGCCTGTTTGCCCGCTTTACCTATTACAAAAACTCGTAGGAAGTTCTTCTTCTTTTACCTAGCGTTATCCCGGTCTAGTAGCAGTGTCCGCTTGAATTACAGAGGATGTGACTGTGGGGCGAGTTCACATAACCAACTGCCGTCTGACGTCATTCCCGGAACCCCCATAATCTATAGGCCCACAACTAATATAACCACTGTTTAACTGGTCTTCCAAAAGACGAAGGTGGTCGAATATTTGAAAAAGTGTTTGACTGGTGACCCGGCTGTGGTAAGAACTGCTTAATCTAGCCATCGACCCCAATACCAGTATTAACAGCTAGTAAGTTAATAAAACGTGATTGCAATTTGATCCGTCAGAGCCGTCGGGGCCGTCGTCCGAACCAGCCGCCGAAGGTGGTGGCGGTGACCAAACCTGTCACCCCCTCACCCTCCTCCACAACCACCACCACCACCACCACCTCTACTACGCCGCCCGCCAACCCGCCACGGAAACGCGGCCGCCCCAGGAAGGAGCCCAAAGCTGAAGTGTGAGTGCATTTGATACTCTTATCTTTGTAAATAGAGTGGCGAAAAGAGTGTCAAGACAAGCTTATATCGAAGAGTTCCGTATCTGATGCCGGAGCCAGACATAGCTTCATTTGAATGATCATGTAATGTGGTCAGGGACTTTGTGTAGCTGCGCAAAGTTTTATAGAACTTTGTTGTCTTCAAGGACAAAATGTACAAACACTTTGAGCTAAGTTTGGCTCCAGTATGACATGCGACAAAAGTTTTTGTCCGATTTGGCTCAAAATTTAATGATGAGGTTTTAGCACGTCCAATCAACATGAAAAATTTCAAGTGTCTACATCTAATAGTTTAGAAATTCTAGTGGAGAGGACCACCTTGCGGAAGGACAGCACAACTATAAGGGTTCCTTGGGCTACGGAACCCAAAAACCAGACTCTGTACCTTGATAAAACTTCAAAATTTCGTATTGCATTTGCGTGATTTTTTTGTTTTTAGAATTAAATGATAAAAGATTAGCAATTGTCATATCTAATCAAAAACTGTTTTATTCAAATAGACTTTTTTGAATCATCGAATATTTTAAATGGTACTAATGATTCGAAAAAGTTGAGCCACGATAAGAATCAGCAAGAAACTCGCCTGTAGATCTATATACTGTCAAGTATTAAAATAGATCCGTCTGAAAAAGATGGACATTTCAACAGATTTTAAAATTTATTTTTGCGTATACTACGTCCTATAAATCGCTATATATTTATAGATGTTAATTATAAATTATGGATATTTTATCTCTTTCCTTGATACCTATTAAGAACTTAATAAAAAATTGTCTATATTTATATAATATACCACCCCCTCAATAGACCCGCGAAAATGAAGAAAGAAGAAACTGAAGAGGAAACGAAGGAGGGCAAAAACGATACCCAAGAAACAAACACAACAATCACACCAAACACTGCAGCAAACACAATACCAAAGGACGACAAAATGGACACAGCTGAATCCAGCAAGGCTACCGAAAATAATCAGGTAATTAATATCTAAATAGGCCTTGTTTTTACTCGGAATGTAGTGGGCTATCATAATTTTGAGGGGCCTTTACTTTTTTTGGCGAGGAATGCTAAAAATAAAGCAGCCTGTTTTAAGTATATGAATATATAAATAACAAAGCATCAGATAAGGTTTAAATAATATAATTAAATGCGTATATATATATATATATATATGTGTGTGTGTTACTTCCTACGAAATAAAATTTAAAATATTTGTATAAATTCGTTTTACATTTTAAATTATTTAAACAATATATTTATTTTAGAGTGACACCAAAACTCCAGAGCAAGTAGCCACTCCAACCAATGTATTAATATCTCCTACGGGGCAGACATTGAAAAAGGTTAGTTCGGATTTTGTACACTAATAATGCCCATTAGAAAAACACCACAGCTCAACTTAAAATAAGATGTTACTAGAAATACTAATAATTATTTGTTCTAGATAGTACACAGAGGTTTAAAATTAAGTGCAATTACTAAAATATGTCAAATTGCTTAATATTTCGAAAATATAAATCTATTAAATTAAAAACAAATCACGTGACATTAAACTGCAATCTGAGCGCATGACGTCACTTCTTGTCAAACATATTGTCATTGCTAAGGTACGCTCCAATCACAGTCAAGTAAAGATGTTTATTTGGCAAGAAGATTACATCATAGAAGTCGCCATGATAGTAGATTTATAAAAAAGCAAAATTAACGCTGAAATATTAATAATTTAGGTTTAGTTGACTGCAAGGCATAATATAGTCAACTGGCCTAGTGATGGACTGAAATAGTCTAGGTTGTCGCTTCAATTCCCATCCATGTTGGACTATTTTCGCAACCACTTTTACACAATCTCTACACTTTTAATAATGGGGCACCATTGATAAATTAATGATTTTAAAGTGATAAAGTCAATCATCTATTTCACTATCACCTTATTCGACATCGACACCCGCGAGGTATTGTTTCAATCGGACCGAGTTATTGCAGATAATGCCTTATTTATTGTGAAACTGCCCCGTTCCAGACGTCTAGAACAATGCCCACTGGAATACAGCTAATTGTCGTATTTTGACCACAACTACGAATACAATATATTTAAATTTAAAGTCGTTACAATTAAAAAAATTATAATGACTTAAAAAAAAACAAGTTGATAAAAAAATTATATATTAAAAAAATATATAAGTTAATTAAATTTCTAGGCGATAAGAGGAAAAGTTAGTGCAACACTGCCACCAAAATCTCCTCGCACTTTGTAAAGAAAGAGTTACGATCACCGATTGCAATCGACTTGCGATTGCAATCACCAAAGAATTTCTAATATAATGTCGTTAAATTATATTGATTAAAAAGAATATATATATAAAATTTTGTAACTGTCAAATGAGAAACTGATGCACTCTGTGCGGTAAGGCAATCATAACTTACTTAATAATTGCTCACTTTAAAAGCACCGTAACATAAGGTTGTACGCACATATATCATCGTTTTCAAACGATAACGCGAATAAATTGTTTCATGGACTTCCGAAAAATAAGGCATTAATATACTGTCAAAGAAGAAACTATTAAGAAATTATTAAAGCATGATAATATTTACCCAAATAGTACTACAGAATACCACGCAATTTCAAAAAATGGAAACAAATTTTGAACCTATCTTTGTGAGAAATTTGTACAATTAAAACAAAGCTTATTCATCCATTTTATTGACAAGACATTTTTTCTAAAAACAAAACAGGTTGCTAACGCTACATAGCTATTGCTAGCTCCAAACGATAGCTATTGCTAGCTCCAAACGATAGCTATTGCTAGCTCCAAACGATAGCTATTGCTAGCTCCAAACGATAGCTATTACTAGCTCCAAACGATAGCTATTGCTAGCTCCAAATGATACGAAGATTTCAAACCAATATGACTAAGGGACCTAACTTCAGACAGTTTTTTACGTTTTGTCAAAGCGTCAAATTCTTATGTGCCTGAGGAATGGACCAAAAACGTGCCTTTTACATACCAGAATAAAAAGTAGAATAATCCTGACCATTGGAATGGGCTGGGCACGTGACAAGGTGACCCACAAAGTTGGGCCAATGTCACGACATTATAGACTCCAACCAATGGCCGCCGACAACCAGGTACGCCGAGGAAAAGTACCGATAAAATAGCTGTATAAAATTTTCAATAAAATAGCATTGATTTTGGGTGCGATAAGGGTGTTCGCAATAGACTAAAAATTATCAACCCCTCTTAATTTATTAATTAAGTATATATTGTTTTGATTAATAGAAATAAAAATTTCATTACATTGTAATTTTCATCTACTGTGAGTTAAGACTTTGTTTTGTCTAAAAGTTTTATATTCTGAAGGCCTTTTTTTATTTAATGTCACACATGTGTTTGCTCTGAAATAAAAAAAGAAAAATAATCAAATGAAATATTGTTTATGTTTTGTATATCCTTAATTCAATTCTCAGAATTCATTGTTCTTTTTTATGCACTGGAACGATATGTGCTTGCTTCCATACTATAGGCACTGTACTTTCCTCAAATGAACGCTTTATGGACTTTGACTTTGACTTTGACTTTGACTTTGACTTTGACTTTGACTTTGACTTTGACTTTGACCTTGACTTTGACTTAAACATTGGCTTTGACCTTAACTTTGATTTTTAATTTCATTTTGACTCTTCGTAAACGTGATTCATCTATGCTCGTTTCCCTTAAGGCGTCGACGAATTTTGTTTTGCAATCGTTCGTATGCCGTAAAATAAAATCACGTATATAGCGGAACATGAAGTTTCGATATTGCTCGGAGCGGATTTTGAGCCGTCGACAAAATATGATGGTCTTGCAGTAAGCTGCGTGCCAATAGAAAATTGGCACCAACTACGTATACCAAGTAATTTTAAATACAATATTCCTTTAAAGATTTCTCTCTCAAGGACTTTAGGTCGTAGCTTAATAGGTTGAGCTATTGAGGCTCTCAAATTGTTATATTATATATTATATCCTCTTATAGTTTCATTAACTCTCTGTTTATTTATAGTGGGACAAGGGTGAAAAGTAGATCTGGTTCGCTTTTTAAGGTTTTGTAAATATAAGATATAATTGTGATCTATGTAGTCCCCCCTTTCCAAACTATTAAATATAGCGAGTTGAAATTTTCCATGTTGATTGGACAAGCTAGAAGCTGGCTAGGATATTTTCAGTAAAATAGGATAACTTTTGAACTTTTTTAACAAATATCGTCAGCGCGTATATAAGCGTTTCTTGTCGTCAAACTCCCCCGAAACGGCTCGACCGATTTTCATGAAACTTTTCTTGCATATTGGCTAGGGTTGAGAATCGGTCAAAATCTATTATTCATCACAAGTCGTTTCAGTGGACTTAAAACTATATAATACACCATTACAGGCACATACACCTTTCACAAACTGTAAACATAAAAATTTTTATACAGAAACAAAAATTAACTTTAGTTAAAAAAGATAAGTTGAGTTTATTAAGTTAAAAGAACATTTTTTTTTCTTAAATATATTTAATGTGTTATGAAAAAAAGTATATATGAATAAATTATTTTGACTTTGACTTTGTGTATAGTAATACTCGATATCCCTTGGATAGACGGACTATCTACCCAAGTTTGCATTACTATTCATTTATTATTATGTCTCTTTTACCTTCCATAGTTAGTTAATTGATAGAATCAGGCGTCACTTTGCGGAAATCCATGACATGCATGAGAAACTAAACTACTTTGCTTTAATCCGCAACATTAATTCATGTAACTACGAAAACAATTAATTAGTAAATTAATCGCTACTATTTGTTGGAGAGAATTCTAATCATTTCTTTTCTAAAAACGTATTAATGTGTAATTTATCTGTTTGTATTTCCCAGCGAGATTAAACTGATTTTGATTGAATTTGTACTCATCCTTTAGATTCATTTTCATCGAGTGACCTTGTGAAACTTCAAAGTATCAGGTATAACAAATTTATTTGTATTTAAATAAATAATTGTGCAAAATGTAATTTCATTTTTTTGCTATTCTTCGCTCCGCTATTCAGTACGCGTAAAGTTAAACTTAAAGACCCTCATAATCTGATTCTATCGAAAAATCTGTTCTTAGTGGATACATTAGTACCAACTACGAAGTACTTTCCTGCCAAATAATGTAAACCTCTTTGATAGGTAATTCTGTTATGAAAAATAAAAGGATACGTCAGTGCGTATATCAAGTGTAAATTGACTTTTCTTATTATACTTAAATAAGGTATTGATAATTAAATACCCAATAGAACCAAGCATCTTGCGGATTTTATTCCATCGGTTTTTCTCCAAAATGTAAATTACTTTGTAGACCAGGAAATTTATTGAGGTTGTATTTAAAGAAGTTAGTAACAAAATATTTTTTTTTTAATTTTCAGGTTATCGCGTGCTTTCTATTGGCCTTGCTGGTCGCCGCAGAGAAGAAAATTGAATTGCAAGACATAGAAGAAGATAATCTAAGAAGTGAAAAACAGAAGTATTACGAGAAGGCTGAAGCGAGGGCGCAAGGATCGAGTTCTGGTTCACCCTTTTCCCCTCCTACTAAGCTTAAATTAAAAGCTTGTATTAGTGGGTGCGACAATACCCCTACGGCGGTGGGGTTTGAACCGGGTATCTTGCGGATTTCAGTTCATACTCTATACCGTTGAGCTATTGAGGCTCTCAATTATATTAAAATAATAAAGTATTAATATTCACTCTATTAACCCCAATATAAATCTTAATACAGGAGAAAAATAATAAAAATTATAATTAAAAATGAATAAAATAAAAAATAAAAATAGCCTTTATTTTCTCCAACATCCACACAATTCATCATTCAAAATAAGTTAGACTAATCTATCAGCTATTATGAGGAGGTCGTGGCCTAATCAGTGGTCGGCATTTGAGTCGATCGCTAAGTTAAGTTGCTCTGGCTGCGACCTGGTGTTAGAGCGAGCGGGATAAATGCTCGCCCTAATTCCGTGAGGCGGCCGGTCGAGACTGAGTGTCTCAAAATATAATTTCCTAGTATACCGGTCTAGTCCTAGACTAGACCGGTATACTTGTACTAGTACAACGCTAAGAAGAAGATGTTAGTATTTTAAATCTCCTTGTAAGCTGGTTAGTTCGGGAATACGGACTCTGTCATTTTTATCGCCCAAGAAAACGAACGAATGCACTAACAAGCCCAGCGCAATAAAACTGATTAAGTTCAGGTCATATTATTTGACATTACTCAGGGTCGTTGGTAATTTAACGATTTATTTTATGTATGTCTGACATCGTCACTTTCCTTTTCCTTGTTGTTTTTGTCGGTCAGGATTCAGATAAGAGTCGTAAGAAGGTTGAGCAGAAAAGGAACTTTCATCAATCAATATAACACAAATGATGTAACCGGTTATTATTCTTTTATGTTTCATTATATTTCCTCATTGTTTTTGTCGGTCAGAAGTCAGATTAGTGTCATAAGAGGTTCTGGATTTATAAGGATATAGCACAAAAAGTATTTTCATCAATCAATATAACACAAATGGTACCGGTTTTTTATTCTTTTGAGTCGCATTTAGTTAAACAATACAATGCCTGCTTCGTGGAATACCTGTAATAACTGAAATGACCATTTTCTTTCTTGTTTCACGTGGAACTATTACAAATTTACATAACAGTTTACGTAACTTACTAAAGTGCCGACAAAGCTTATACCAACGTATAGCGTTCCAAATGACCTTTACATTATCTGTTACACAGCGGACTCGTAAAATATTGCACAAGTACAAAAATAGCTAGAATGGTACCTACTTCTTTATGAACCTTACTTTGGTTGGTTTTTTTTAATTCGTAGCAATCTCCTGCTATATATTTTATCTAAATAGAGGTTGCGCCACGTTTGCAGTCCTTTTGGTCTGCAGCCGAATTGGGCCAGCGCGTCCGGGTGCCAGTACCTCTTTCTCACAAGATCGACGTGAAGTGGCGACAAT
Organism: Charaxes varanes; assembly: GCA_024363005.1. Classification (NCBI taxonomy): domain Eukaryota; kingdom Metazoa; phylum Arthropoda; class Insecta; order Lepidoptera; family Nymphalidae; genus Charaxes; species Charaxes varanes. The sequence goes on along the minus strand of JANCMC010027292.1, from coordinate 57,427 downwards.
CCTTTCATGTCAAGTGATGGTATTGTTGTTGAGTTTCGTTCAGTTTGTGAGACTTCCCAGTGGCCTAAACCCCTATTTAAAGACCGGCAACGTATTTGCAAGCTGTCTGGTAGTGCAGATGTATATGGACGTAGGTAGTCATTTGCCGCCTGTTCGTTCGTCGTAGGCGCCTTCTAAAGCCCTTAAAGAGTGTGGAAAACTACCACTAGATGGCCCGATGTGCAAAAAATAATAGGCAAAAGTTCTCTACAATTGGCCAAAGATCATACGAAAATATAAGCACATATTCGAACTTCGTTATTTTATTTCTTCTTTTTCCTAGCGTTATCCCGGTTAAATCCCAGGGTCCGCTTAGATTGCAGAGGATGTGGCTGTGGGGCGAGTTAAGATAACTGTTTTTCATCGGACGTCATCCTCGGAACCCCACGATTTCTATAATCTTACGACTAATATCACAAAGCGACATTAACCTGGTCCCGCTGTTTTACGTGCCTACCGAAACACGGAGGAGGTGTGATAACAAATATAAACCAGTGTTAGAATGGGTCACCCATCTATCAATCGGTCGCAGCAACAGCAATTTAAATTTAACCTAGCGATCGACTCAAATGCCGACCCCTGATTAGGCTATGGCGTCCTCAACTTCGTTTTTTCTATCTATTACTAATATATGAGCTCACCGAAATATGTCAATTGTATAAAACACGACGACTAAAACCAATACCATGCAATGACCTTGACCGACTAGCAACGTTTTATCCACTAGCAAATCTGGGTTACGAACAGGCATTTGTTTGACAATTAGAGGTAGAAGTTTTCTCATGCGTTAAAAGGAATGCATGCATGTTGAAAAACTACGATTAACATATTCCGACAAATTTTTCATAATAGATAGATAAAAGCTATATCGTTATTTTTTTAATTTAACAAGTCAATCTATTGGTTCCACGTGTATGGTTTTGCTTTTCCTCTTTACAAATATTGAATTTTGGTCTCTTATCAACATGCAGTCTCCACGAAAATAATTACTAATTAATTTTTGCTCTGGATAGTCGATAGAGATTTCAATATTACATCATTCAAGTAGAATTACTAAAACATGACAGATGTTTAATAATTTGCAAATGTAAATCAATTAATGACATAAATCACGTAACTCTGAAGGAATGACGTTACTTCTTGTCAAACAAGTCCTAACATACACCCCAATCACGCTCAGGTACAGCTGTTTGTTTGAAAACGCAAAATTAAACCAGACGAAACTTTCTTTCGCTGAAATATGTATATTTTACGATGAGTTGACTGTAAGGCATAATTTTTAGCTATTTTCTGAAAAATAGTCAAGTAGCCTATTGCTATCACTTAGTACGCAATGTATTGTAATGCGTTGTATTCTGGCTATCATATTGTATATGCAATAAAGATGATATTGTCACTGTTTTCAGCATTCTGGGCGTTCCTGTACTTTGTTGGGTTCTGCTACCTCTCAAACGCCTGGGGCAAAACCGAAACCCCGCCTGTGGGCACCGCTAATAACATGCAAGGTGCTATAGCATTCTGCTTCTTCTCTATATTCGCTTGGGTGAGTTTACATTTTATAATACAGTACTGTTTCGACCATCTGTTTCCCGCGAAGAGCCCTCAGACTCTGCAAAAATATATATTTACATATTTTTCAATTTATTGTCTGTATTATAAATATTTAAAAGCATTTATATAAATTTTTCCATTTTTTTAACACTTTTCATTTTGACATGTGTTACAAAGCTTTTGTCCCTTTGACGACGGGCAGGGGCCCGTTGTCACACGGTGTCACACTTTGTTTAACGTGTGACGTGATAATTAATTAAATTGAGCCTCAATAGCTCAACGGTATAAGGTATGGACTGAAATCCGCAAGGCACGAACCCCACCGCCGTTGGGGTTGTTGTTGTTATTGTCGCGCCCACTCCTAATACAAGCTTTTAATTTGAGCTTAGTAGGAGGAGAAAAGGGAATATTAGACATACCTAAAAAGTATTCCTAATATTCTTAAAAAAAAATTGTTGCAAGACAGTGTAGTGCACACAAAACATACAAGGAAAAAAATAAACTCCATGGTCGTTCAGTCCCTTGACAATGACTTCATAATTACTAATATCTGGAAAAGACGTTTCCTGGTACTTACAAATAAATTTCGTGTAGTCCTATATATGTATTTATTTATTTTTCCAGGTGGCTTGCGCGTTCTTCGCGTTCCAGCGGTTCCGCATGGGCGCCGATGCGGCGTTTGCGCCCGCGTACGAAGTGGAGGGCGCGGTGGGCAGCCCCGGCTCGTTCCCCGCCTACCCGGGGGCACCCGACCCGCAGCCCGCCTACAGCGACCCGCCCTTCTCGCAGCCCCACTCCGGTCAGTATAATGCCGGAGCCAGAAGTAGCTTCATTTTAATGATCATTTCAATGATCATTCAAATTGTAAGGGACACGTTGGAGTCTTTTCCGGTTATATTGATGGGGATCAATAAAACACCAACTGTTCAATATTCTTCTCGCAGACTGTACAAAGCCCTATTGTAATTTCCGTTAATTTATGATATGCACTGTTAATATTTTTATTTTCATTATTTTCAAACTTGTAATATTTAGGCTAACCTATTGTAATTTCGTTCGTTTGTTTAGTGGTCTCAATTATTTTTCCAACCTGTTTCTTTTTTTTTGTCGATGTTTAGTTACGAATGATTTAATTACCTGTAATTAAGAATTATAATTATCATGGTTAATTTTTTCAGTTAATCTAAATAATTCTGTATATGTGTTATTATAAGTTTTTTTTTTTTTTTTTGGTAATTCTAATAAATAAATAAATAGATGTTATAAATAATTGCGATATTAGTTTATTATAAGATAATTCATGTACATACCGATATAGCTTTAGCCAGTATCCTCTTCGACCTAGTTCGACCTAGTTATGAGTGAGATGATTCTTGCCAGCATAATATCAAATTTCTGCCTCCCTAAGATACCTCGGCTAGAACAAAGCATAATTGTTTCAGTACCTTTGTTCGTGCCCCGCTCAGGCTCATCTAGGCAAAATCGACATACGCCGGCATATTATATTACTAACACGGCCTGCAAGCTTCCGACCAGTCGAGTAAAAGGTAGGGTGTCCATAAGAAAAGTATTTCAAATAACTTTATAATAATAATTATACATTTGCAAATGCATTATTTGTACACCTACCTATATATAGGAATGTATAAACTTTAACTGTGCTAAAAATATATATGAAAAATGATAAAAAAATTGTATACACTGTCAACAAGACTTAGTCTCTACGAACTTGTTTGTCTAAGTCCAGCTATTTCAATAATACATAATTGACGCTACCGGCCATTTCCTTTTGAAGAGATGTAAGGATATTAATATATACAATATAGGATAGGATAAGATATTACATATTTGCAATATATGTGTCACCACAAATTACAAGTTGAAATAAATAATTTATTCTATTCGACTACATATCAGTCCTGAGTAAACATAATTTTAATTAATGATACTTAATAATTTGCAGTAAAATTTAACTTGATAGCAAAAATCTAATCAATCCAACGATTATATGTACAATTTTTTTTTTATATTTCAGATATCTCCCGTAGAGGTAGAAAACGTGATTCGTAAACACCCAGGTGTTCTGGATGTAGCAGTGACTGGTATACCTGACTATGAATGTGGTGACTTAGCTGTAGCTTTGGTAATACCACAAAAGGGACAAGTTATGCCTTATTTATTTATACCTTAACTGGCTGATGATATTTCAAAGAAATAATTTGAAATCTACCCCAAAAAGAAACCAATCCAGCGCGCAGCAATTTGTGTGTGGCTTTTTTATCCAAACTGTGGTTACGTCATTTAATTTTTTTTATTAAGCTTATAAATAATATTAAAAAAAAGAACAGATTATATAATTTATGTATTATATTAACAATTAATGGGATTATATTGTGGTTACTTTTTTAATTACTCTACAGAATGATTTTAGCAAAATAATAAAATTGATAATTTAGAATGTGTAAAATTAAAAGTTTTATTTAGGAAAATGTTGATAATTGTTTTTTGTGTAAATTAGACTGCTTTAAAATCTTGTCAATGAGGGATATTTATTAATTCTAAGAGTTTGTAAGTTTAAATAGTAATTTAATAAACAAAACTATCACAAAATTAAACGGACACCAAATACATGAATACAACAGATATAGGTTTCCTAATCTTCATTATCTCGAAGCCGCATCAAAATATCTGGAAAAAATACACTTTTAAAAACAACGTATTAAATACAAGCGAATATTAAAAACTATCTTTTTTCCGCGACTTTCTTAATCTAGTCCTATTGAAAAATCCGTTCATAGCGGACATTTACTAACTATAAATTATACTATTTGCCAAATTTCATCTTTGTACGTCTTGCGATTTTCGAGATTACGTGAAAGATCAACTTTCGCTTTTATATATATATATATATAGATACATTATACAATTACTGTTCTGTTACTACTGTTAAATTAACAAATACTGTTCGAAATGAATAATTACTATGTATTATAGACGTTATTTTATGATGTGTTGATTAAAAAACACAAAAGTACTACAATTAGCACAGAAATATTATAGGTCGTAATTTTTCTCTGCGATGAAATAATACAAATCAAAGAGTAAAATAATGTACATATAGAAATTATTTTACTCTTTGATTTATATAATTTGATCACAGATAAACATTACAACCTGTTATTAGTACTTTTTTTTAAAAATCTCTTATAAGTTATGCATAAAACGTAAAGAAAAAATCAATAAATAGTAATGTTATGTTTTAGTTTGTACTTTATGTCATAAATTAATCTGTAACCATTTTAAAAGAGGTTTAGATCCTATACAAAGATGTTTGCAGTAATTTTTCTTCTTTCAAATCTTTGCATATCTCAATGCTAAAACACACGACGTTGTGATGACGTCACTTTATGTTCAGTTCGTTCCACTGAGCACGACTCGACGTTTTCACCTCAACCATAACGGTCGCAGTCGTCAAATGTCGAATATGTGAATGAGCACTTTAAAACGTTGCGATCGCTTATTGGACCGCACTTATACTATACGGTGGCGTCATACGCCCTGCTGGTGTTTTAATTATTATGGCGGATTGTTGGCTTTGGTAGTTTCTTTTTTTTTTTTGTTAATACCTATTAATCTCGCTCGCGAGATAAAAAAAAATATACATTTGTTAAGCTTTATGTATCTTATTTTATCAGATAAATATCTAATTTAAATGATTTCTGATTACTGTCGTGATGCCTATTCAAATCCAAAAGATTACAAACTCTTATGAATCTTCATTGAATAAAACAAAATTATTATATGATAAATTGTAATAATAACTTAATGATTATTCAATAATAGAGCAAAGGAAGTCACAATTAACAACAAAGACGCTGGTACAGCTACCATTGCAGATCCCCTGGCAGCCCTAAGGATAGCTTGAGCTCGGTCAGTTCCCCACTGTACATTGTTCCTTGAACTGGCTATAACGTTTAATCCAACTTGTCGTCCTGGTATGCTCTGATCCGCCTGAAGCCACGCCTCCATCTGGAAATACAGTAATATTAAATAATATTTAGTACTAAAAAATCCTTTTATAATGACATAGAAGGGAACTGACAAACACGTCATACTAAGCGGACGTCATACAAAGCACAAAGTATATTTAAAAAATAAATGTGCTAGGTTTTGCCCGCAGCAAAATTTTCGAGGTTGATACTTACCCGATCAAAATCAGATATGACCTCGTCTAGGATGCTTAATACAAATTTATCATCCCTTTGGAATTTACACACAAAATTTCATGCAAATCGATATAGCGGTTTAGAAGTAGAGATTTTTATAAACAACTAGTTGTTATCCGCGACTTCGTCCGCGTAAAATTAGGTGAAAAATTTTAGTGTGTAGCATATAGCCTTCCTCGATAAATGAGCTATCTAACACTGAAAGAATTTTTCAAATCGGCCCAGTAGTTCCTGAGATTAGCGTTCAAGCACACAAACAAACTCTTCAGCTTTATACATTATAAATAATAAATAAATAAATATATACAGGACTATATGACACACGGACGTCTGTTCCTAAGGTAGACAACTTAATGCGCGATCGACTTAAGTGCTGGCCACTGATTAACTGAACTCATTGCTCAGATATACAGATTTTAAGATCATTAGTGGACGTTTAAATTTTCATTTGCGATTGGTACTCCACTCCCTTTTTTTATAAAGCGTGGCCACGATGAGTTTTTTTCTGTCGTATGATGGAAGAGTAAAAGGTTAAAATTGTACTTTACTTAGTGTTAAGGATTCTGTGGATCGTAGATTTTGGTATACTGACATAAAATATATACCATTCTCAGTTGTGGAGTGATGTTTCTCAAAAGGTTTTCCTATTTTTTTTTAATTTATGTATTTTACATCAAATACAACGGTACAATGACAATTATACTACAACATAGCAAACTTAAACTATTTACATTGTTTTTCACAAAAATACAATTAAAAAAATTACCATGTTCACAGATCAATGGGTACGCATTTTTTTTTCGGATATTTGAAAAACAGGCGAGGTTACTTCGTCAATTGAGCCGCTGCAACCTTGCACTTTTTGCGCACAACGTCTGGTATAAAGTCTTGGAATCTGAAATTCAGGGCATAGTCTGAGATAATCTCGTCTATCTATATTTCCTAATACATCAGCTCATTCCAATAAAATGCCTGCCCCCAACGACTCGTGCAAAGGTAAGATTTTGCTATTATATTTTAAACTAGCAGACAGACGTTCTCATGCACGTATCTGTGCTCGTCTGTTATTAGCAAATTAACCTCCTTTAATGTTCATAAAACGTGACACTGGACGTATGTTTTAAGAATTAGTAATTTTAAATAGCACGCCAGTCAAAACTTTGAAGCGAAACATCATCTATTTGAAGTAATATGAGATAGTGAACTGCATTTTTTTGTATCTTTTAATCATTACTTTTCCTTGCTTTTTTTTACCTTTTAAACCTTCCCTGAAATATAGCTTTTGAAAGAGAAACAGAATGCAAATCGGCACAGCGGTTTTTAGCGACACTAAGGAACATCGATTGATTTTATTATATATAGAATATTTAATATTTTTGGTATACCTAATATCCTAACTTTGTGGGTCGGCGTCGGGTCAAAAATCTTCAAAAACTGCGTTACGTAATACTTGAACGCCCCCTCACCTCTTTTTTAGTAAAATGTAGATTGAAGATTTTATGATAAATATATTTATTATATAGAGACTTGCAAGGATGGTGACTGCAAGGAAGAGTGCACCCCCGATAACTGTGGGGATAAATGCAATACCAGTGGAAGTGGTAAGTTAATTTAAAAGTGTAAGTTAATAATTATAATAATATAAGTTTCTCATACCAATGTTGAACTTAATTTACTTTAGAATAACATAGTACTAAAAGTATTTTACAATAATTATGAACTCGTTCGACCGTATAGAATAAACAATACAACTGAGAGTAAAAAAGAAATATCGTCGGAATTAATACGTAAAATTTATAATTTTTGCGAACATTTCTCGTTTTTGCTTTTAATATATTTTTTTAATGATTGTCTCTTGTTATTTTTACAGGTGGATGCTGCTAGTGCGGCTCATGTTAAGCAATTTTTGACGTACCACGATGTTTTAGTTTGATTTTATGATGTTTATGTTCAGTTATATAATAAATATTTGGTGATCGATATTATAAGCCTTTTATTCCTTTTTCTTTATCAGTTTCCCTTTAGGTAAATTACTTCCTTCAAATTAATTTCCAATTGTTAAAGAATTAACGTGTTGGGTTATTTTTCAAAAGAAGCTACGTGTGCTCTTCATGGAACGGAATGGTTTATTATTTTAATACCAGAGCCAAACATAGCTCAAAGTGTTTGTATATTTTTGTCCTTGAAGTCTACAAGGTTTTACAAAACTTTGTGCCGTAACACAAAGTCTCCGGCCACACTACATGATCATTGAAATGATCATTCAAATGGAGCTATGTCTGACTCCAGCATAATATCCGGTAAAGACAAGATTACAAGAGTAAATAACTACATAGACCAGCAATTGTTATTATCTATGGAACAAACATGGAACAATAATTTATTTAGATAAATCATAATATTGTTCTTCTTCTTCTTCTTCTTTCTTTGATAGATGGCTCATAATATTGTTAAAATAAATACAAGGAATGAAATTTTCAACAAATCATTTTGCCAAACCCGGAAACACGCTATGGGTCTACTGGTAAATTTTACGCTTCTAAACAGTGCCGAACTAGCATATCAGTTCTAATTGATTTTTCCTTTTTAGTTACAGTTATGTTCAAGAAATTATTTTTTAAAAATCAGTTTAATTTGTTGTTTAATTTAAAATTGGATGTCACACGTCGCCCAATGCACAATTACATCCTAATGTAACAAAGGTTGAAAGCCGTAGTATTATTGTGTGTCCATCCATTAACCTCTGACCCATCAAGGGCGTGGTGCACCCTTCGGTTGCACGCTTCGCTGCCAAACCCGTTGTTGATGCCTTCTGAATATCTTCCGCCTGGACATGGATTACCATGGCGGGTGTGGAAATCTTTAAGCAGGCTTCGGACTCAAGTTGGCCGAAGTAAGGAAAATATGTTCGGGTGGAGATTTTCGGATGGCTCCGATCTGGTATGAATGTACGGTGAAATCCAATCCATGACTCACCTTATGGCCTGCGTGCCTCAATACCTGCACGCAGGAGGACTTAATGACCTTTTCAGGCCGGGCAATTAACGTTGCCTCATTTTTGACTTCGAAAATATAACCGCAAGGACAAATATACATACAGTTTGTCGTTGAAATGTGAAGAAGAAAGAAGAATTTAAATTAACTGAAACCCTTAATTTTTAACGCAATAAACCTACTTTTATATTGTTTATTACTATTGTATTGTTGTTATTTTGTACTTGTTAACTTTTACTATTATTGTTCCTTCTTCGTAGCGTTATCCCGGTTCAATACCAGGGTCCGCTAAGATTGTAGAGTATGTGGCGATTTAAGATAACCGATTGCCATCTGACGTCATCCTTGGAACCCCCACGATTTTTACGACTAATATTACAAACTGACATTAATCGGGTCCCACTGTTTTACGTGCCTTCCGAAACACGGAGGAAGTCGAATATCAAATAAAAACCAGTGCTAGAATAGGTCACCCCTCTATCACCCGGTCGCAGCAAGAGCAACTTAGCCCAGGGATCGACTTCAATGCCGACCATTGATTAGGCCACGACCTCTTTTTAGCTTTTAACATTGTTAAACAATTTTATTGTTATTTTCTGTCAAAAGGAATTGATGTAGCCCTTTGAGAGAGGTTTTAGTTAATTTAATTAAGCAAATCAGCAATCGGTTAGGTCATCCTATCTCGGGAGGTACAAGAAATAGTAGCAAAAAACATTGGCCATCGGATGAAAGGTTCTTCATTGCAAAATCCCATTTTACTCTTTAGAAATCAGAGCATGTTACATTGAGTTGACCGTTCCATTCGTGATAAGAAATATGTACGCTTAACTAATGATAGGCGATAATATTTTAGTACTTAAATATCAAATTCAAATCAGAAAGTAATAAATTATTTCTAAATGATGAATACGACCTTTAAGAAACACCAAGGAATTAAAAAGCTATATCCATAAATCACAGTATCGTAATATAGACTAAGACGGGATTATGAGAGAATAAACAAAAAATGAGTTTAAAGTTTACAAAAAAATTATATAATACAGTAAAACAATATAATTGTTATTAAAAACACAACTGAGAAAGATATAGGGAAGCAGGCCTCGAGAACGCGGGTGACGCGAGAACCTATGGAGCGTCGTCTCGTGCTCGTGGGGAGGTCCATGGTTAAGCAGCAGTCTCCTGGAAAAAAGAAGAGGTTAAAAAACTGAACACTTTTGACAGCTCACTGGTGAGATAGATAGATAGAAATGTATGAGTTTGTAGTGGGCTCTTCGCAGTACCGGGCGTGAGAAACTATTTTAAACTTAGCTGTAAGTTGAATGTATTAACCCTCGGACACCCCAAATGCTCGGTTGAAAGTTGAAATACCGATTCCGCTAGGCTACACGTCATCGTGCTTTGGAAGTCCCGATCAAAAATTAAAAAGCAAACGATTTTCTAATAAATTACCGAAAATAATCCGACAGATGAGTAATATAAATAAATTTAAGAATGAATTATTAAAATTTTTAATAGATAAAACTTTTTATAGAATGGACGAAGTTACTTTATAATTAATGACTGATGCTCTATGTAGTAATGAAATGATGTATTTCAGTTTTAATAATGATGATTTAATTTATAATATAACATCTTAAATTAATATTTGCACACCTGTTGATGGTATGTCGTGGCGAGGTTGTAATTATCTAACAATCTATGTATATAACTCGCAATCAAGCAAATAGATGAATTTGAATTTGACTGGAAATAAGAAAATAGAAAAATAAAAGTCAAATATTCGAGCGGGATTACTTGAAAAAAATATTTTTTTTATTGTTAAGAAAATTATTCAAGGATTAGAGAAAAATATAAACTGACGATTTTCTCAAGGAAATATAGCTACAACCATCAATAACGCCTGAAGCGTAACCTTCAATCTTTATTAACATCATGATCTAACTTCAGCACAGTTTTACACTACAAATTTAGCGTCCTTGCTTTCTCTACTATATGTGATAATAAAGTACTAGATTCTGCGATTAAAATACCCTGTATTTACATATGAATTACAGATAAGTATTTTATGACAGAATGAGAGCTTTTTAAAAGAACTTGGTAGATTTTTTAGGGTTTTTTACTCGGTCCTAGAAAATCTTGAAGAGAGGTATTTATTGATACGCAAGGACTTATATCGATTTCAAATATAAATCAAAGTCAAACTTTCCTCAACGGTTTTTTTGATATCATCTTGTGCATGTAATTTTTTTTTTCTATGAATATAGTATTACGCACACAGTGGACATGATTACATCGATAGTAGGCAGTGTCTCAGATTTGTAGATACGAAAGGATTTATATCGATTTCTAATATAAATCAAAGTCAAACTTTCCTCAACGGTTTTTTTGATATAATCTTGTGCATGAAATTTTTTTTTTCTATGAATATATTATTACGCACACAGTGGACATGATTACATCGATAGTAGGCAGTGTCTCAGATTTATTGATACGCAAGGACTTATATCGATTTCAAATATAAATCAAAGTCAAACTTTCCTCAACGGTTTTTTTATTAAATTTTAATTTATGTTGTGTAACTTCCCATTTACTATTTTGTTGTACGCCAGAAATGGCTAAATGCATGTATCATGTATTATTAGTAGTTCTTAATTGTGAAAATTCTGATTTAATTTGTGAAGCGAAAACTTTAGGTACAATTTTAGGAAAATTGCGCGGACGGACGAGTATGAAATTTGCCACAGTTGTAGTTCATATAGAGGAAGGTGTGCGAATGCTAATATTTATTTATAATATGCAATATTTATATATTAAATTATTAAAATAAAACCACACGCACACCAATGCCAGACGATTTACACACATGTATGTTTTTTTATAAGAATATTAGAAATACTTTTTAGGTATGTCTAATATTCCCTTTTCCCCCTCCTACTAAGCTTAAATTAAAAGCTTCCCAGCAATGGGTCATTACAGGGTAGAAAAAAATATTTTACATTTACAATTTTATTTATTTATCTAAGATATATTGCTTCCTTGTAACTCCAACCTTGTAATGCAGTAGCACATGGTCGTTCACGCAGGTGACCGATCATGGACCAACCGCCAGCCCGTTTGTCCCTTGTTATTTAAAAAAAAATAGCGTTTATTGTGGTTTTGATTTGTCAGATGGGAATTTACTCTTCGTTATTGGTTCCAATACAAACATTGCTCTTCAAACCGCCATAAAATCAAAATGAACGTTGAATAAATTTTATGTACGCCGATAGTTTTATTGTGCCACAATTGTCGATACAAACGAAGTTTAAAATTCATAAATGGTTTTCCACTTTTCCGCTATATGTTTCTGCACACGAAAGGGTCACTGCCCACTGCGCCAACGGGCCAGCCCAATTTTGAAAATGTCTCTTATCTCAAGCATTTATAAATTGTTCCAAATTTATTTAATATTAGTGGTAGATATAATATATTTATATTACAAAAAAATCACGACAACTTTTTGACACAGTAACATTTGTGTCGATGAAGCTTCTCGAAATGCATTGTAGCACATCACTAGCTTTGAATTCTATAGCTCGATTCGATTCCTCATTAAAGTCAAAAAATGGATGCATCTATTTCTTTTTTTTTTAACAAACGCAACGTGATTCAAGCAACTAGGCGTGTTCAACATATGTTTTATACTTCACACTGGTCAAGGATTAAAAAGAAAATTAATTGTTTTTTTTTTAACTAAATAAATACAGGTTTTTGTTCCATGATACTTTTGCAGTCATATACCTTTCATGATTACAAAGTCATATTATGCATTAATTAAAGGAATATTATTCCATATTACGTACTCACACTTTAATTTTAATTATTTGTTTCAAAATATCTGGCCAATTTTAGTCATAATTTGTTTTTTTTTAATTAAAAACTAAGGAAATTTCAGTAAAAAAGACAATTGTCAAAGTCAAGATCATATTACGTTTTTTTTATTACTTATGTCTGTGAATAGAATGTCCTTTTTAAAATAAAAACATGCAAGTGTAAAATTATTATTGAAATATGATAAACAATGTTACTTATAAAAAAATAGATACGACGGAATAGTGTAACACAAACGTAACACAATTATCGAAACTTACGGCATTTTTTCATATAAATAAACAACCTTCACGCCTCGTCACCACGACTTAAAACAAATCTTATAAGAAAATAACTTGGCCAATGATTTTTTTTTCAATTAATCGTGTAACCTTTCAAACTTCATCTTTCAAATTTGTCAATTGACGAGAGAGGTTTTACGCACTATTTTGATAAATTTTCAGCGTCTTCTAGATTAAATAATTTTATGAAGTTAAGATAACTTATCTTTATTATAATTTTTTTTTTTAATAGTATGCAAAGGTTTATTGTTTCAAACTAATAAGGAAACAGGTACATTTATCGTTTTTAGTTGTATTTTTTTATTCAAATTATAATCTTACATCTCTTTCCGGTTCAACATTACAACAAGATTCCAGTTGAACAAGAAAAAATTAATAGGAACCAAATAATTTAAAACAAATATTTACATTTCTTTTATCACACTTTTCTAAATGTTAATTGTACTTTAAGTGCATGTAATATACGACTGTAAGTGTTAAACTTTCATTTTATTTTATATTTCTATTAGTGTTAACTTTGCTTTTTTACAAATGTTTTATTTTAACGATTTTATTATAAATAACTGTTTAATTAAGTTATTCTTTATTGACACAAACTATGTTGTACGCTATAAGCGGAATTTGGCTGTACCTTTTAGCTATGAGACCTATTGTGAAAACACGAATTCGCAATAAATATATTTGATTTGATTTATTCAAATTATTATTTTATAATTAGATGATAAAATTTTAAAACTAAATATAGGAGGGCTTCTCGCAGGGTGCAATGAACTAATCGCTTTTATACCAAAAGTGTTATATACCACTGGAATTAATCACTTTATATACTGAACTGAATATATTGAACTTTTTGGCTTGGTACCGACTGCAACGCATGAGTAGGTGCCTACTAAATCTTATGAAAGTACTATTTATTTTTTTCTTTTTAGTTCCTTGGTGTTTTTGGAAGGTGATTTCCTTTTATTTAAAAATAGTTTCTTTATCTTGAATGATTTTACACTTTTACATTTCTTCGAGGGACTAGCAATTTTAAAAATGCCATAGACTCGTGATTTTAGTTTTATACGATAATGTCGTGTACTTGACGCCATTAAAAACTAGATAAAAAAATATGCGTTCGTCGCATCGTGAATTTTCACTCGACATCAAAAAGGAGGTTCTCAATTCTACTGTATTTTTTTTTGTCACCTCAGAACTTTCCACTGGATGAACTGATTTTGATTAGTTGTAATTGGCAAAATACTCAATGGAATTTCAATGTTGCTTTACCATTGTGAAGATTCAAAGGTTCAATGATGTTGTTATTGCACAAAAAATATATTTTTACGATCTCTCCGTTGATAATTGTGACAAGACAGTTAATATTTTTTATTTAGAAATAAATTAAATTGCGAATCAGTACACTTATTATGATAATTGTTTGTTGATTTTTTGAATAATTTACTTCATTTGCTAAAAGACCGATCAAAAATTTCAATGTAAAGTTTTGTTTCTTTCGTATTATCTATGGTTCGTTTTGAATTAGTTTTAACTCGGTGTGCCACAGCATTTATACGGTAGCTTGGCAACAATTACCAAATTCCCCGCGCCCATATTTTTTTAGTGGGGGTTATTAACCTAACACTCTGTAGGGTTGCCCTGACATTGGCTTGTCGATTTATTTATAGAGCTCGATTGACATGACTTAGTGATGTAATTGAATAAGAACAGTGTTAAATTTTGGCTTTGTTCCTTAAAATGTTAACATAACATTATGTAGATTTACATAATATATAGATTACCCATATGTATAAGTGATATATTTATATACATTAAGAGTAAGGCGTATTATACAGCCAAAGACTTTATTATAGATAAAACTGCTTGCAGTTGAGTCTCTCCAGCTTTCTACCATAATAGTTAACATGGAAATGTATTTAAGTCATTTTGTAAGAATTCCAATACCTAGATATACATATATATATCTAAACCCACATATATAAGTGAACTAAGAGCCGTGTTTATAATAATTGTATATAAGTAAACTTAAGTCACTCATAGGAAATGATATGTATCTTTATATTTTATTCTAAGTCAGTATAGCCTCTAATTTATATATATTTATTATGTGATTAACACATGCCTCCATTTTAGGTGATAAACTTGCCCAAAAGTTGTTAACTTAGCAAGCATTGTACAGATATAAATATGAACTACACTACTTTGAAACTCACTACATCATTCATTACATCCATAAAACGTGTAATACAATCGAGAAGTCGACAAGAATATAAAACCCGTAGCAGTGTAAAAGTGTTCGCGTCTAGAATTTAAAATAAAAATCGATAGATACGATCAAACGGATATTTTTAGTCGCATCACTCTCAAAAGGCGTCGCCGCGTCGCGCACGCTCTGCATTTTACAAACAATTTACCTTTAAACTGCATAAACTAACAATATTTCACTCTAGCACCTCGAAAATAGGGAATAAAATCCCTTAACGTAAACAGCACACAGATGCAAAATAATTCGAAAAGGCGGGAAAACACCGAAACCACGCTGTCAATCGCTCAGTGCAGGAAGCCATTTATTTTTGTCGAATCAATTAAAGTAATTGATTTTACAGATGCAACGACTTTTCGATTTCTCGGTATTTTTGTGTCGCGTCACTGCTCTATCTTTCGGGGAAATATATTCGAAATTATAAAAAGTCTAATCAAAGAGGATAATAACATAAGAAATCAAAATAGACATCTAAACGTGCTAGGCTGCATAGTTTTCAATTTTGGTCGATATCAAACAGAAAAAAAAATCTAAAACTGCTCCATTCGCTCTAATTTTTTTTAATTTTTTTGTCCCTACAGAGAGTAAAATCTGTTTCATAAAGGTAAACTTTTAAATTTATGTAAGATCGCCTGAATTTTAACTATCTTTGATAACCCAATTAAATCATTATGCAATTTCTGGTAACATTTTAACCCAACAGGTATGTTTTTGAAATTCCTTACATAACACTATGGATCCTGGTAAGTTTCCAGATTCTTTGAGATTTTGGATAAACTTCTATTTCATACTTTATCAAAAATTAATATAATTTTTCAAAATGAGCAGGATCTGAAAAAAGTTAAAAGGAATTTTTTTTTCATTTCATGTTGAACCAGTCGGCTCAAGCAAAGCAAAACTAGCAACTAATAAATTAATATTCACATACAAATGCCACTTATAATAATTATGACTAACAAACGCTCGCAACTCCGGTCACACCTTAAGATTGTATCTACGTAAAATAGACCAATTGCTATGAGCTCAGTATCTCTACACTTAGTATTGGACAATAGATCTTTTCTAAATGGACGAGGAGACCAGAACCTTTGGCCGCCTATTATGGTATTACACTATAGAAACAAGGGCTCTGCCTTTTATGGTTGGTAACACTAGAAATTGTTTGAGCTATGAATTCTAACACGTATGGTAAATTCAGTGTAGTATTATTTTATAAAGGTACTAGATACTTAAATATATTAAGAGTATGTGCTATCTTTTCTAGATTTTATGAACACTCTTTGCATACTATAACATGGTGTAATCAGAAACGCTGATTCTAAACAAGATGGTGTCAATTTTGTAAATAGAACACACTACCAATGTTTTTACGCACACTTTCTATATAAAGACGAACATCTGTCCGAGATGTATACATCCAGAAACTATCTTAAATTCCAAATGAAAAATAAAAATGTGTTTCTACGAAAACACGGACCTAAATTACCATTCGCCAGATAAATCGTTGCCTACTAATTTTATCACATCGCACTTCCATACCAACACGCGATACGCCAAAAGAAGCATAACTTCTGTTGGCTTAGGGGCGTCGTAAACTTGTGTCATCCACTGTAAGATGACCCCGATGCATGATAATTTAGTTCCGCATAAAAGGTCACAGCTATAACTTATACTTATCGCCTATCATCAGGCCTCGATGTCCCTTAATTCAGGCCTGAATGGAAGGTCGTCATAATCCGTTAATGATTTGAATTCGCGCCGTTATATGAATAGTGATTGTCATTCATTGAGTAAGTATAGACTAAGAGTTGACCGATATATATATTTTATACACACACACAAAAAACTTTGCGAATAATACTTTAACTGATATTTTTTCCCATCATTTTGACGTATGTGTTTATAAACCATATTTTGAAATGATTTGTATCTTTATGCCCGGGTATATGGGACAGAATTAATTGATGTAAACTTTGTTAACAAATTTGTCTTTAATTAATAAAATGGTGACAATTTCGATTGTGATACAACCACTTTGCTTAATTATTCAGTCTAATATTTCAAAACTTACGGAACATAAACAGATGCGCTGTTAAATTATATGGTTACTATCATATCTAATGGAGTACTGTTAGAAAATTTATAGATATATCATTAATCCCAATAGATAAGGGCAGTGCATCTGCCGAGACGAAGAAAGTCGGAGGTTTATAAACAATTAAAAATTGTAGCAGCAACAACAACATTATTTCGGTAGGGTCTCTGACTATGAGTATTTAATATTCTCAGTGTAGGGAATACGCTGAACAGGTCCTACGTTTTACAATGCTTGGGAGTGAAGGGTCTAGTTTTAAATCATTGTAAGAGGCCTCGGTATGTTTAGTAATGAGCAAATGCCGGTAACTATTAATTAAACACTTGCCTAATAACCCGTTGGGATTGTCATTTCTATACAGTTTCCGTTCGGCTCGATCCTTTGGCTATCATAAAATTTCGGCCAATTTATTTTAATCTCACCGAAAATTGAGATAAAAGTCGGCCACACTACATGATCATTGAAATGATCGTTCAAATGAAGCTATGTCTGGCACCGGCATTAGCAAATAATGTATGAAAACAATAGGTACATGTCAATATACCATTGATATAATTATAGATGATATTATTAGGTGGTCAATTTTTGATCTTGTCTCCTTTAAAATCTAGATAGCACCTTCTTTGGTCTTCAAATTTACGTACACTTTGACGTTTACTATACAAGACGTTTCCATTCTAACCTATTTAATATCTTCCATAAAGCTTAGTATAAAGATTAGCAAATAGCAAAATAAGTTATAATTATACTAAAAGGAAGAAAGCAATTTTACCAAACTCATTTGAAGTAGCAATGTCAAAACCCAAACATCAAAAAGTGTTAAAACTCTGATACTGTTTGTAAACTCGAGGTGGGAATCGAACCCACGACCCCCGGAGCAGAAGGCAGGGTCAATGTCCACTGCGCCAACGGGCCAGCCAAATGATTCTTCGCGAAAATTCCTCGAAATTAAACTTTGAGACTTGTTTCAAAACCTAAATTACAATCTTAAAAAAGTTAAAGTAAATAAATTTAGCCCACGGATAGTTTTATCAATTTCTGACATAATTTAAAGTAGTGTTGCCATGGTAAAAATATTTTGAAGCAATGAAGAGGTTTAAAAAAATACTTATCTTATTAACAGCAGTCGGTACAGATTAAAAATAACTTACTTTTAGAAGAATTTGTGTGAACAATTAAAAATGTGAAAAAAAAATTATACTTAATCGGTTTAATTTTAAATTGGGAAACAGCAACTATTTTCAAGTGTGTAGCTTTCGGGTTGCAGCATTGCACCGATTTTCCCTCGTATTCATTCGCGGATTAAAGCAAAGTAGTTTAGTTTAATTTTTTAGGTTTTAGTTAAATGATTTTGTCCATTTTCAAAGGATTTTTATATGCGGGACTATACTTTTTAGGTAAAAATTAATGAGCCTAATTAATTCCTTCTAACATTAGTAATCTTGGCAGATTTGTTGTCAAAGCCCTGTTACAATTGGCTTAGCCGTTTCGGAGATTGCTCATAACAAACAGACAGACAAATAGATGGACAGATGAAACTTCTTAAAATATTTTTTTTTTACAGGGACAGAATTTTTTTTTTATAGATTTGCGGTTATATGAATTAAGTTTAAAAAATTTCGTTAGCCTTTACAAACAGACACTTGAATTTTAATTAATACAGACAAAGCACCCAGATAATCCTTCTTTCTTAAAAACTAGATAAACTATCTAGAAGACTAAGACTAGACCAATTTTAAATAGGACCACATTGAAAGCATCAGCTTTCAAATAAAAAACGATCATCAAAATCGGTCAACCCATTCGAAAGTTTTGTGCTGACAAACACGAAAAATACACAGTCGAATTGAGAACCTCCACCTTTTTGAAGGCGTGCAACAGATTCTGAGTTAAATAATTAATTTTTATCAGTCAACTATTAATGAAACAATACATAAATTACAGTCACTTAAAAATGGTCATTGATTGTGTGAAAACAGAGATCTAAATCGTCTATCTGGTCTGATATATGATCCAAATCCTTCCTAAGTGTAAAATATACTACAGGTATCTCGCCATTAGCTGTAGGAGATTGGGAGCGAAACCGATCTTGCTTAATTTTGTTAGCAACACGTCGTTATTGACTCTGTCGAAGGCTTTCCGGAAGTCAAAATAAAGCACATCAACTTGCCCACCTCTATCTAAGCTTTCGGAGATGTACTCTACTATTGTCAAGATATTGCTATTGACTGATCGCTTCCTTCTAAAACCGTGTTGCTCGTCTGCCAGAAAAAGGTTGACTTGTCTGTAAATAAGTTCATGCAAAATGCTCTCAAAGACTTTTGCCGGAGAGGATAAAATGGCAATAGGCCGAAAATCCTCAACAGTTGCAGCCTGTCTAGCTTTAGGGATAGGTGTGACTCTTGACAGTTTCCAATACGAAGGGTAAATTCCAGTTTTTAAACAAAGATTAAAGACTGCATCGACCGGGAATCGAACCCGGGCCGCCCGCGTGGCAGGCGAGCATTCTACCACTGAACCATCGATGCTTGTACTATAGGTGTTAAATTACGCTTTTGTATAATAGTTTTTATTTGATAAGATTCTTTGGTAGTGCAAATTTTCATACGAAAAATAATCTATATAAACCAAAAAAAAGGCTTTACCCTCACTTATTAAACTTTACAAATAACGTGATTTCTTGAGACAAAATTCATTGATTTGCAACCTTTTTTTAATGAAAGATTCATATTGTAAGTAGAAAGATATTACGTTACACCTATTTTATTTATTTATTTATTTCAGGATAACCAACAGTAGGTACATATAAAAAGTCATAAGATACAATTGAAAAAAAATATATTACAAATATGTCCAACTATCCTGAGAGATTATGCCGGGGATAAAATTGGTATTTTGTTAAAATTTCAGACATCACTAGCTATCTAGGTAACTGTGGATATATTTTATTCCCTGCGATGTCTGTAAGATGTTTTGTTTAATTCGACTAAATTAATTTTAATTTTGTTTCCTTCTATTTGACGGCTATATTCACAATAATAGATTGTTGCATCGACTACAAAGTGAGTTATTAAAGTACGAGTGCTATGTTGGTAAATAAAGACGAATGCAAAAATTACCTAGTCAATTTAAAGTTAATGAAATTAGAGTAAATAATGGTTTGTCAAATTGACAAAAAAGGCAGGCGCATCGTACGGATTGAACGTATCGTATCAAAAGGATTGTAGCATTTGTTTTGAAAGCCATACAAGTACCTCCATTTCGGTCCCGGTCCCTTTTTTCCGTTCCGATCCCTTTCCTAATATTTTTGAAAATTACTCTTAATTAAGGTAGGCACTTTTAAGTATACAAACCTTATCCTAACAATAATGAACACAAAAAAAAGAATTATTTAATTTGGTGTAGTCGTTCGGAAGTTAAGCGCTTACATTAATTTCGGAAATTCATTTTGATTTATATAGAATAGTATGTCCACCAATAAGTTAATTCTACGCAATGTTGCCAACCTCATCATCAAAACTATAAAAAAGCTTTTTAAAATTGTGCACTAAAATTTAATAGTAAATAAAAAAATAAAAAACAGGCTTTCCACGTGTGTTTGATCATGCTATTTTGCTTCACGGTAAAAATAAATGAAAAACATATGACAATCGAATTATAAGCAGCAAGATTACAAGAGTATCGCATTCGATATTTTTTAAACCATTCATTGAAGAATAGTCGTAGATTTATTTTTAACTATTGACGGTTCAGAATAAATTGTAAAAGGTTATTTGAAGACATGTTTAAAGCTTTGAAGACGGTTGATATTTATATAAAAATTTGTTAGTCTCGCTAAAACTCAAAAACGGCTATACCGTTAGAAATTCTGTTTGATTTGTTTCAATCCGCATATTTTAGGGAAGGTGTAAAAGAAAAGATAAAAAGAACAAAACTGAAGTTTTTTTAAAAAACAAATTTTTGAATTTTTGATTAATTGCTAGTTTGCAATACTTCAGATAGACGATATTTGTACTAGACCTTTTGACATACGTGCCGAGTAATATTTTTGTTTCTTAAAATAATCAGATAAATTTAAAAAAAGATTTCGGTGTTTTACTCAATTTTTAGACATTAAACTTGATGTTGTCTATTTTGAATAATTTTCAAAGAGAAGGTAGATATCTATATGATTTTAGAATACGTTGAATACAAGATATCCAAGAATTATTATTGTTACGAAAATAAAAGGCTTTCGCTAAGTGTTTTACCCAATTCTTTGATATTATCTCTGATATTATCTTTGATGTTATCTATTTTGCGCAATATAACGATAGCTTTATCATATTATCTACAAGACATAATAATCTGGAATTATTTGGCAAAATTTAAAAGCTTTCCTAAGTGCAATAAGAACACAATTCTTTCATATTCCCTATTTTGTCTAATTCTGAAATAATAAACAGTTGTTATTTTACAATTATAGCATTTTATTTTCCATACCTTGCATTCTTTCGTCGATATTCGTGGCTGAGTTTTCTAGCTACAAATTGGTCTATTTCGTTCGCGTCTCACCAGCGACCTTTCACCGTCCAGTTTTTTACAGTCCACTAAAACAACTAAATTTCCCCTACAAATAAAGTTCTTTTATACTTTTTCTTCCCGCCAACCCATCTGACGTTTTTCTAATCCCTCCGAAAACCCTTTTTTTTAAATTTGACAGTTGGCCACAGCTCGTTCCGTCACATTATATTTACATGCATTTGTACATTTGTACCCACACCGGCTTTGCGTGGTTGCAATGTAGTTAAGTATGTATTATCGAAATATTTAATAAGTGAAGTGAAAACTTACGGTACCATTTAACATTTTTACAAAATATGCGTTATTTATAGATTAAATTATTGAAATAAAACTTCAGGCACACTAATACGAAACGATTCACACAAACGTGTATATACTATAAGATTGTGTTCTGACACAACTTAGGCAGACAGAGCTTAGTTACGATGATCGTATGTCTTATAATTGTCAGACATAAGTGTCGTTGTTCAAAGAATTAAATATTGTATATTGCTTTAAATGAACATGTAGTACACAAATATATAGATTTGGGGGAGAATGTCTATCGGTTGGTAATCTCTAAAACATATAAACCTTCCCTTTAATTCACTCTGTTTATCGATGAAAACGAAAAAGTAATATAAAATATATAAGTGAGCAAGAATCGAAATCGATTTTGTTTTTTACTATATAAATATATGTATATAACCTGAATGAAAATTACTTTTATGATCAAAATCCGTATCAGTTCCCACAGTTCTTCAATTTTTTTTTTTTTAATTTTGCAAGGCATAAATAAGAACCCTATCAATTAATTCGCACAGCTCATTCTATCGAAGTATGCTAAAGTTACGGTGACACTTAGTGTACATAAATTTCGGTTAATGACGTCATCTACCCACAAAAGGTGCGCAAGTTAACGAATATGACCCTTAAGACGGTGTCGTTAAATGGTGAATATTTCTTGACTGCGGTGTGATCTTAGGAGCCATTTTGTTGGTTAATTGAGTTACAAAATGCATGAATGACATTTACTTAGGTGATACTAGCGCATATTGGCAAAAATAAAATGGCCAAGAGCGTGTCAAGAGACGCATGGAAGGGTTCCGTACCTGATACGCTATAAACGTATTCGTTAAATAACTTCAGAAGTTGTTGTCCGATTTCGTTCAAAATAATTTTCCTAATGAGTTTTTAGCATGGAAACATTTTTAGTATTACTTTCTAAATACTTTAATCGCTTATCAGAGACGGAACCCTTCTACATAATCGTGTTCTAAGACGCTCTTGGCCACTTTATTTACTGTTATAACTTTGGTCATTTTTATGGCTAGAGTTGAGACGTTTATTTAAAAGTTCATTTATTACGAGAAAACTTAAAAACTATCGTATATCAAACTAAATGAGGTATCCGTTACGTTTAAGCAATCAGATTCCACTTTTCTTTTTTCTTTTTGACTTTATGACACACGGACGTCTATTTCTAAAGTAGACATCTTAATGCTAACAACCGCCAGTTATACACAAATATTTGTTTTTTCTGTAGAAATATATAAATACATACAAATGGATAATACACCCGGACTCGAGGCGGGAATCGAACCCACGACCCCCGGAGCAGAAGGCAGGCCACTGCCCACTGTCCCAACGGGTCAGTCCACTTATTGTTATTATTTTTTGCAGTAAACACCAAAAGTGCAATGTAAACACCTCTTTACGACGACAATCTTATGCGGAAAATTCGTTGAAAATTACTCTTGATTTTCTTATTTCTGTTCCGACGACAGACTTGCCTCTTCGAAAGCTGTTCATGCGAGCCTTCTGGTAGTAAGAGAATTTTATATTTACAGCGACTTTTTGCTCTTTAATGTACTAACAGGTCGCTAATTTACTAAAAACCGCCTTCCATATAAACCTTTTCCACATGATACTAGCGGATACGGCAGACGTTGTCTTGCCCGATTTACTAAAAACCGCCTTCCATATAAACCTTTTCCACATTATACTAGCGGATACGGCAGACGTTGTCTTGCCCGATTTACAGTCACTAGAAAAGTCACGAACGCCATCTGTTGGAAGTATTTCGAAGATACGACAAATTTTGAATTATTTTGTATTTTTAAAGTATACTGTAAATTGTCTTTCTTTCTTTTCTTTTACTCCTTCCCTGAAATAAAAACTTAAAGTTACTAAGATGACTGATTGCCATCTGACGTCATCCCTGTAACCCCCACAATCTCACGACTAATATCAC
This sequence comes from Charaxes varanes, assembly GCA_024363005.1. Classification (NCBI taxonomy): domain Eukaryota; kingdom Metazoa; phylum Arthropoda; class Insecta; order Lepidoptera; family Nymphalidae; genus Charaxes; species Charaxes varanes. Next base: position 33,312 of record JANCMC010027292.1, on the reverse strand, counting down.
GGACATAATTTTTTTACTTGCCTTTCAAAACACAAATATTTCAAAGTTAATTCTATGCCATCAAAAACAAAACTTGTAAAAGAAACAAGTCTTGCAACTGTTCCGCCGTAAAAAGTTATGAGATTCATGTAATGCCAAGTGGGTTAATTTATTCAGTCCCTACTTAAGGGAATTTCTATCTTTACCCACTCGACGCCGGCGCCCCTCTACGAAGGTTCCCGGGATGTCTGTGTGGATAACCAGAAACCACGTAGTGGGTTGTTGGTGAGTTAACTCACTCAAAGCTGGCAACCCACTACGTGGTTTCTGGATACTTTCGTATATTCGTATTCATACTTGTCTAATTTATTAAAATTAGTTTAATTTTTTGTTCGTTTTTTTTTGTCCTTTTTACTTGTTAATTTTACTTCATTTTACAGGAACGTCACCGGGCATAGACTGACAATCAAGGCCGAGTGTCCAGGTGATTTATCACCGGAACTGGGTATAAAACTGACGTGTATGCCCATTCATTCTATGCATAAATTTTAATTGTTATTTTAGATATTAAATTGTATGTGGAATTTTCATTTAAATTAAGACTGTAAACCGTGTTCCTAGAATGAATAAATAGCTATGAATATGAGTATATTACAATTAAGTTGTTTGTAACGCTCTACTGAAAAGCTGGCAATTTTGGGATACAACAACTTACGTGGGAGGTATCGAAAATATATTATATTTATTAGAAACAAAACAAACCTATCTCTACACGTTTTATCTCAATTTAGATAAAGATAGAAGATAAGAAAAATAGCCAATAAACAGTGAACAAACTTAATAAGATACTTTTATGTGAGAATAAGTAACAAAAGGTAAGGTAAACACCCGGTAATGCTATGCAAACATTTTTATAACAAGTTTTATCCCCTACCTCAGAGCCGCATGGAAATTTTACTCTTCGAACTGGCTTTTCAGACTACCTCTGTGATTTGTTTGTTTTGCTATTTAATAAACTTGCACATCCTACTATTATTATAAACGTGAAAGTTTGTATATATGGATTTATGGATGTATGCTTGGCGCTCTTTCATGGAAAAAATGCTGAATGGCTTTTAATAAAACTTCTCAATAATATAGTTTATACATCAGTATAACATAATATATATTATAAAGATAGGGGAGGAAAGGGAAATAAGGAAAGGGAAAGGGAAAGGGAAAGGGAAAGGGAAAGGGAAAGGGAAAGGGAAAGGGAAAGGGAAAGGGAAAGGGATGAAAACTTGTAATTGTCCATACCTTGTTATATTATCCCTATTTATTATTTCTTGTAATTTGCAAGAATCCGTAATACTTAAATACAAAATGACTTCCTCAAAGCAAATAACCAAAACAACGTAAGGTTGCCATAAAATACGTATTACAATTATTACCCGGCCGTAATAAAGTAGAGGATTATAAGCTCAATAAGGATGATATATCCACGGCTTAATATTTTGCACTCATATTCAATATGAAACTGAAATTATAATGAAAATACTCTTAAATCCCGCATTTATTTGAAATAATATTATTAACTCACTAAGATTACATTTATAAATACTGAGATTACATTTATGAGTACCTACTGAGATTTATTTTATTAGTACTGAGATTTCTTTTATTACTACTGAGATTACACAGGTGCATTAGCAAACCCACATTAGCTTTTCCAGGCGTTTACAATACCTTTCTTAAATTATGAATCCAGCGTATTAATTCGGATAAGTCATTAATACTTTTTTTTAATAAAAGAACTCGGTTTAATGGACACGAAATTAAGCTAGCTTAAGCTAACATTCCAAATATGAAATCTCTTAATAATTTTCTTAATTAAAAATTGTATACAATTGGCTAATACACCATTTTTGAAAACTATTCTAAATCAATCCTGAGATCGTAATAAATAAAGAATTTTAATTTTAATTTTATAAGATCAGTAAATGCCATAAAATCTATTTATATATTATTTATGACTTTCAAGTTTGGCGCCAAAACGCTAGCTGTCATTCTGTTTCTTCTCGTGACGTCACTGAGTTAGCAAACAAATTTTGAAGTTATTTAATAAAAACGTTTATAGAGTATCAGATACAGAACCCCTGTATATAAGCGCGTCTTGAAACGCTTTTGGCCATTTTTTAATTTTTAATTACGTTGAATACCATGCTTAGGCCACGACGGTGGCCCAGTTGGGTCAACGACGTTTGAACTGACCAACTGATCATCATATAGATTTAGATTCGTCCTTTTATCAAAAGAGATGCCATTATATTCCAATTAAAAAAGGTTGATTTTGTTTGTTCTATAAAGTTAATTTTCATAATAAACGTCACAACCTTTATCTACAAAAGGGAATTAATTACAGCTCATTCTTAGTGCAAGTTTCCTTAAGTTTTCCAATTAATAAGTTGCTAAAGAAAAACTCAGGAGTTAAGTCAGTTTTAGTTACTATATGATACACGGACGCCTGTTCCTAAGGTAGACAACTGTGCTACAAGTAACAGACGCCGGTAATACACAATTTTGTTTTTGAAATATATATACATACATATATATATAATACACCTAGACTCGAGGCGGAAATCGTACCATATGATTTCTTCCAATTTAAAAGCAACTAATCTAAAAGGCCAATAGCTAAAAGGAATAGCCAAATTCCGCTTATAGCATGCAACATAATGTGTGTTAATAAAGATCTTAATTAAACAGTTATTTATATAAAAAACGGTACAATAAAGAATTATAAAAAAGGAAAGTTAACACTAATAGAATTATAAAATAAAATGAAAGTAAGAGCAAAACTGAAATTTAACATTTAAGATCGTATATTACATGTACTTACAGTAAAATGAATATGGCGAATCTTGCGTCTTCTCTTATCTTCCGTATGCCATATACGAAATGCCATACAACGATATCACAAAACGTGCTCTGAATATAAAGCGAATTCTGAAGTATAGTTTATATTTCATATTACTATATTGACTAAATATTTGGGACCGCCAAGAAGAGCCGCGAAGCGAAAAGCACGGAAGCGGACCCTAACTACGTTTTCTTGAAATACTTCGTCGGATTTTTGAAGCTTCATAACTTTGGTTTGGATTATACCAGGTAAACAAAATTCTCGAAAAATGATGCTAGTAGTAAACTTATTACACATATGAAGTTTCAATTGCATAGCCTTGATAGTTTAGATTTTATTGATATCTAAAAAGTCCAAATTTCGCTACGTACTCACTGATTGATCATGAATATCACGTCATATTCAAAATAAATACAGTATTTTATTTTTAAAGCGCAAAGTATGTTTTGATATCCAACAGTAAGAGTACGAGTAAGTCTACGTTCGGGCAGGACAACGTCTGCCGTGTCCGCTAGTATAATTATATGCATGAAACTTAATAAAACTAAGACGTCTATATGTTATGTTTAAAAGAAGGAGTCCTTGAATATTTGAATTTTATATATAATATTGAATGTACATGTATATTTTACAAAGAACGATAATGAATTGTTTTAGTTAATTTAATTGTTTTAATAAAATTGGTAAAAAAATCATAAATAAAATTAAAAAAAAAATATAATATTAACGTATTTTTCACTTCAAATTTATTTCCTTCGCCTTAAGATTACTACTATAAATAGTACAGAACAACTGTGCGAGGGTGAGACAGATGCCCTCTATTAAACGCTTGAGGTATTTACAATAATCATTTTGGTATTAAAGAAAATATTAATACCCTCTATCTCACTATACCGAAAGTGCTAAGTAAAAATTTTCAAAATCCATTAAAGTAAAAATTTATGCAAAAATAAAAATGTAAAAATAACCAATAACCTGTGAATAACTATAACAAGAAATGTATTTTAAAAATATATTCATTTGACAAAAAGTAGCATTTATCTTTATTTTTTAACATCAACAACACATCGTTGTTTATAAGTATAAATAAAAAAGTAACAATTTTACAAAAAAGATATTTTTTTTAAAGATTCCTTTTTTGTAAGAGATTTTTGTAAAAAATCTTTTTTTACAAAAATATTTTTTAACTGAAAAAACATTATAAGCTATTCAATTAGATTAAAATTCAAAATATATCTTGAATATTATTTCAAGATATATTTGACGAACTCGATATTACGAGAAAAAGGATTGAGTACATATTTTAACAAAACTTTGATAATGAATCTTTCGATAATAAATTACCAATTGCTATTATAAAGAAACATTATCTATTATCAACCTCTTAATCATGAATGTTTCTTTATAAATATAAGTATTTTTTTTTTAAATTGGTAGTTACTAGTATAAAATCCAGACCTTTTTAGTCACATCTTTTTGCGGACACGATTCAAATTTTCCTCCCCTGTGTTTATATTAATAAAGAAGTATATAACTTCAACTAGGTGAAAAGGGTTCTACGCGCCCACTAAATTTTCATATTCAGTCGTTTTCATTTCTCTAATTTTAAGGTACGTAAAGCTGTGGAAGATTTTCTAAGATGTTGCTTCTGTAAGTTTATTCAATATTAATTCGATTCAAAGCAATTGGGACAGCAATATAAAACGACAAAATAGAATATAAACAAAGTAACAATTTTTGATGGAAAAAATACTGCATCAGGTATAATATAATAATATTATACATGATGCAGTATTTTTTTATATTAATCAGAAGTATAAAATATAAAAAGAAGAAATTTCCTCGGTGAATAAAATTAGAACAAAACCATTTATATTTATTATCACATTGGTCCAATATTCTTAATTTTATTTATTTATTATTCTATTTAAAACTTATTGCACACAATAAAGAAACACAATAATAACAAACAATAATTTAAAACTAATTAAGGTGCGCAAGCAGTCTGAATAATTAAATGCCCATACCAAACTACTGAAGAATTAAAGAATCGTAGCCCAAAATGGTAGAACTAGAAGGTACAATGTCTCTCAAGCTAATATAAAATTGTTATAAATTGGCGCAAGACAATGAGAGTCTCGATTTTATTCAAATCTTCATCGTAACTTACTTTTCATTATTATTTATACTAATATATAAAGCTGAAGAGTTTATTTCCTTGAACGCACTAATCTCAGGAACTACTGGTCCGATTTGAAAAATTCTTTCAGTGTTAAATAGCCCATTTATCGCGGAAGGCTATAGACTATATATCGTTACGCTAAATGTTTTCACCCAATTTTACGCGGCTGAAGTCGCGGGCATATCTGTGCCATATTACTTTATAAAATAAATCACTTTGCATAAACACAAAGGGAAATTATTATGCTTAAAACAAATTTAATACGTTTTTCTCTTGTATTAAACTTTTTGTTTTTCCTCAATGCTGAATGGAAGCCATTGTGGTTTGCATTAAAAGCATTTGTAAGTAAATGTGCTATCCTCTAAGTATATTAAAAAGGGGTTGGTTTTACAGCGAAAGTTTTTAGTATAGCTATATCTTATATATATATAAGAATGGATCCCTATTTCCATTGGTCACGGCATCGCCGGCTGGACCGATTTCACTAATTCTATTTTTGTCGTGTTTGTTATTGTCGGGAGAAGGTTCTCAAAAAAGAAAAAATTAAGAAAATTTAATCACCATATTCAACTGTTAGGGACCGGGAACGGTAACGGGTACGGAAACGGAACGGGAAAGGAAAAGGCTTATAAGTTACTTTAATGTCATTATAAATTTTCAAAACACTAATATCTATGTACTAATAAAAAGAAAAGAATATGCTAAAACAATTAGATAGTAAACTGACATACTGAAAATTTAATAGTTGAAAAACTATTAGAGACAGAACAAATAAAGACTAAAGTTTGAATTAAAAAATTTAACGACGATCACGAGATATAAGTTAATTTTGACTCAATTATTATTTATAATAAAAAAAAATTAAAAAAAAACATTTATCTCAATAAATAATTAACATAGATAATAGTTAATATTAAGAAATAGTATAGTATATCACTTCATAATAATATAGTATTTTCGATGAGTGAATTTGTGCAAAACCTGTGTGTTTCGGCAAATAACGTTAGTCGATAAGTACATGTGTGTCATGGTTCCTTTTCACTTGTATTCTCTGTTTTGTTTTTTTGTCGCATTATTAGCTTGACATATTTACCACCTGAAATTTTAAATTTAAGAATTTAATTTTAATATTAATGGAATTAGGTTAATAAAAATGGAAACAAATGTTATAGATTCGAAATTGCTAATACTAACATCTGACTATATCTAGTCAGAGGCCATCTTTGTGCTATACCAGGATAATGCTAGAAAGAAGAAGTGGATTGGCACCTTATAACCGTTATCATGTTATACAAATATTTTTTTAAAGATTTAACACTTATATAAAGTTATGTTTCGTGAAGAAAAATTGTCCAGACTTTTATTTTAAACTAATATTATTTGTTTGTTAAGTAGACATCTTTCAATGTATAATAAGACAAACCGTGTACAACTTACTAACTGTGCCCGCGACTTCGCGCGTATAATTAGGTAATAAAATAGATTCAATTTTAGCGTGATAATATATAGCTCATAGCTTTCCTCGATAAATAGGCTATCTTACATTGAAAGAATTTTTCAAATCGGACAATCGGCCAAATTAGCGCGTTCAAGCAAACAAACTCTTCATCTTTATATACTAGTATAGATTACTAAATTGGTATCTATTTTTGCGGTTGAGGCTTAAATGAAAATTAAAAAACGTTAAAGGTAGTAGCTTATTACGAGATTTACACATTTTTTTTCAAACAATCATTTATGTAACTTGAAAACCAGATCAAGAAAAGTTCCTACAAATCAAATCCGGGTATAAACTTCAAAAACTTAAAATTCACACGAAGTCAAACTGCCGAACACGACAGAGACGTGTGATAATCCTAAGCCATGTTATACATAACAATAATCTTAACTCGCATCTATATACATAAACAGACAGACATCTTATCTTCTATACTTTTACATTTTGTATTTTAGTAATAACTTCTCTATTGTGTATTATTTTAAATTCAAAGAATTACGTTTTAATTTTTTCTTTTTTCTCTATGATTTCCTATTTTTTGAAAAACAATGTACATAGTTTAAGTTTGACGTCTTGTAATATAATTGGCTTTGTGCCGTTCTATTTGATGTAAAATAAAATATGAAAAAAAAAATAAAAAAAAACCAATCATTGATTATTAGTCTCAAACTGTTAGTTTGAAACATTTTGAGCTTTGTTTTATTCACCGTATTATTTCCGGGAAGGTTTTGTAGTGTATTTTATAAATATTAAGATAAGAAGAAGATTAGTGCACATTTCTAATAATCCAGACATCTTCGTCGTTCGTTATTCTCGTTGAAACTCAAGAATGGTTGAACCATTTTGAACTCTGTTTGTTTTGTTCTATTCCCCTTATTTCCTGGAAGGTTTAATAGAAAAGAAAAAAAGGAAAAGTTAAAACATTATGTTAACATATACTAAACATTTTGAGTAACGCAATATGTAAGATTGACACTTTTCTTGCAAAAGAAATAAAGAAGAATGGTTAAAAGGCTAATAACAGACAAGCCAAAATTCGAGCAAAACAACGTCTGCCAGGTCCGTTAGTAATCAATAAAATATTAAGATTTACTACAAAAACATCAGCAAAGCGTGATGATTAACATGAACTTACGTCGAATAATCATAGTAATTATATTGTATAAATTCATAGAGAATAATTGATCATAGAGCAAAGTAACCATAAGTGTATAACTTCATAGTAAAACGTATATAACCGTTGTCTGTACAAAAACCACTTAGTCATTATACGATCAAAGATTTTTATAGAGTCCGATATTAATAAATTTGACTTCTACAGCATTATTTACTTTCCCGAAATTATTTTTCTGCCAACTACGCAGTAATCTTGTCATTAATCACTACACAATTGATCGCAAAAGGCTCCTTTTCTGCTTAGAACCCAAAACAATGCAGTAATGTTGTACGAAATTTCATCACTGCACTGTTTTTTATTTCCATATAAATTTAACGCAGAGGCTCAATGTCTCCCATTAATTTTCATATGAAGAAGTATGTTACTAATAAGTTTAAGGGTTTCCTCGCGCCCTGTACTGAGAAGAGCCCACAAAAAACTCAGTCGGGTAATTTTTTTTGTAATTTTCATTTCGCAATCATTCAGACTTAGAGCAATTTATGCCCAAACATTATCATCATTAAAATAATTCTTTACATTTTAAAAGGATTTTTGAATGAAAATACGTTTTATAAAACGTTTATAGTACTTTGTTGCACAGGGCGCAAAGTGAGTCATTAATTACTTAAGTAAGATGCGTAATCTAATTTTCTTTCAACTAAATCGCTGCCAATGAACATTTTTAAAACTTTTCTTGCAAAATACTGTCAAAGTTTTACATTGTTATAGAATGCGCGCCATTTGTTTATTTTTTTTCTTCATTCTTTATTTTCAGACAACATCTTTTGGACCATATTTAGAAACTAGTGACGTTATCTCTCATCGGGTTGGCGCGCCGCATACAGCTTCTGTCCTTTAAACAACGTTCGAAAAACGCTTAAAATTTTGTAAATTATAAGCGCTCTATTTGCAACTAGCCGAAATGATACTTAAAAGCCCGTGACGTTATCTCTTATCGAGTGGACGCGCCGCTAATAGCTACAGACTTTTTCTTTTTTTATAAACGCTCATATTTTTTTAACCGCTCCGTTTGCAAATAGCCGGAATGACACTTAGAAATTCACAATGTCTTTATAACCAGTTGACGCGCCGTTGATAGCTGCTCTCTTTTAAAATGCGTTTGAAAAACGCTCATATTTTTTTTTAACCGCTCCGTTTGTAACTAGCTGAAATAATATTTAGAAACCATATGACGATCTGCATTGTGCTTTTGTGCTTTAAGTATAGCGCAAATACTCTTTATTATTGGCTGTTAATTTTTCCTTCCTTGTATAGACCTATATGTACGCTGTTGCATTCAATTTGATCATTAGAATTATTACGAAATTTGAAATTTATAACATTCCAAATTGAATTTTTAAGTTATTTATCTATATATTAATAAGTATAGCCAAAGCGGAGGGAGTGCGAATGAAAATAGTTTTCTTTTATAATTTGCAATATGAATATATTAAATTACTAAAATAAAAACCACACGCACACCAATGTCAAGCGATTAATGCACACATGTATTCCTTTTACTATAATGCCGGAGCCAGACATAGTTTAAAATGTTTGTACATTTTTGTCCTTGAAGACTACAAAGTACTACAAAACTTAATATTACTGTATATTGTTATTTAGTATTGGAATTTAGCTATAGAAGAAAAAGAAAACACGAACTCCAAAGTTATTTAAAATATATCCCATAATTAATTTCAATCTGTCGTTAATATCGTTAGTCTTACAAAAATCAAGAAGTCTTTAAAATATGCAGAAATAGCATGGTTATGAAGCTTCCCTTTTAGAGTTACCAGTAATAAAGGAGGAGCTAACCCAAATAAATTTACTATATCTAACACATATGTAGTTTGTATATGAGAATAGAAGCAGCCTCTCTCAATACTTTCTGAGCTATATTTTGTATAAACAAAAATCCGAACACCCTGTACACAAAATTTCGGTGTATAGGAATATTATTAATTCGAAATTTGTTACAGCCTATACTTAACGTGCTATCCGCAAACATAACCTAATACTAAAACGGTTAATGTGGACTTGTAGCATTTATTAAATGAAAATTAATACTTACCATTTTTTAATATGTATTTATACTGTTATCTTACACTTATTATTAATAAAAGGTATAACTCCTAGTTTTCAGAATTAAACATTTTAGTAATAAAGTTTAATGTTGATTTACTAATGTTTTGATTTGATGAAGTTTTCACAGACGAGTTGACAGTTAAATTCAAAGAGTAAAATTCTATAGAGGTTAGTCAAGCAAAACTGCATACAGACCATATCACTTGGCAAAAACGTAAATTGACCCCTTGATGAGTACGATTTCGATGTTATTTTCTATAAATAACGATATTCTTCAATTTATATGACAATTTTTTCACATATTTTAATAAACAATTAGTTAAGTCATATCTACGTGAAAGAAGCCAGGCAGTTGCTATCAAGGGGTTCTGTTCTTCTTTCATGCCTATAACCTCAAGGGTCCCACCTTGGACCTCTTCTCTTCAACATTTTTATTAATGACGTAAAGGCTAATTTTGTTAAATCTAAATGTTTGTTGTATGCTGACGACAATAAAATTTTTAAGGTTATCAAGGATGTTAATGACTTTGTGGATCTTCAATCTGATCTAAACAACTTATGTTCCTATTGTGAACGAAATTACTTATTACTCAACGTTAAAAAGTGTTCCGTTATTACCTTCTCGCGAAAAATTAATGTAATGTTTTATAACTACTACTTAAATAATGTTTTAATAGAAAGAGTGTCCATTGTTAAGGATTTGGGTGTAACACTCGATTCAACAGTATTTAAGTAATACATACATTCCTTCTTTCTAGATTACCTGATCTTGCTACCATAATGTTAAATTTGTTTTAGACTATTTTGTAGATAGTAGATAATTATTTTTAATACCGACAATATGTTGATTATCAGATCGTATAAGAATTTTCGTGTCATATTTGAGAAAGGTGAGGAAATTGTAAGTAAATGATGAATAAATTTAATTTTGGACCAAGTGGATATAATATAATTATATTCCACTAATAATATATAACTTAACTATTTTTAGAAAAAAAAATTGTGAAAATTATTTTCTTTTAAATATTGCTAATAATAGTGAAGCACCTTTATTGAAAAGTAAAAAAAAAATAATAATGTGCGAAACAAAAAATTAAGCAATGTACATATCACAATTCATGACGATCAAATTGTCTTTTTAAATATTTATACTTATTTAGAAATTACTTACGGTCTAACCTATAAACAAACTCTGAAGCTGAACATAAAATGTAGCAAATAAAGCGTTAGAATATTTATGTTTAATTTATTTGTTCAGAAAAATTTATATTGATTATATTTATTTTTCATAGCATATTATGGCTTATAGAATATAACTATACTTTGCTACGTGATTTTTTTATATAAATAAGTAGGGACGTGATGCAAAGAAGAATACGATTTTATGCTAAAAGTTTGTTGATTCTAAAAGAACTTGACTTGTGAGTTATTTTAAATGAAATATACAAAGTTTTAAAATTATAATTTATAAATATAAAGTATAATATACCAGGAACATCAAACTCTGGTATGACTCGAATGCCACGTTTATATCTACGTGTATGGATTTGGCGGCGTGTTTGTTGCGCGTTGCCATAGCAACGGGTGAAATATGAACTCTGTCTTGCCGCGTTTACTGCCGCTATTAGCCAACGATACCCATTTATTAGGACTCCTTGCACAATCCATAATATCGGGGAACTATTTCTTTAATTTTTAATATTCTTTAGGTTACTTCCACGTGTCATATAAAATGTTTAAGTTTTAATTAAATTAACACTACTTCTAGAAAATTCGAAGACACATGTTTCTTTACAAAAAAACAATATTCAAAAGAAGTTGATGTTATTCAAGTTACATTCCCCTACGGTAAACAATTTACAGTTAAAGATAAAAACAACGGGGAAAAAAGAAGCTTAAATGGAGCGGTAAAGAGAAACATTATATCTAACGCTACCAAAATCTATAAGAATCAAAACTTATTCGAGAGATTTTGCATATGTTATAATCGACAAGAACGTTTAAGTGCTTGAATATTTTAATTACAAGCTGGGTTCATCCGAATCGAGGCTGAAAATGCTAATATGCATTGCATTTATTGCTTGGCTTTTATCGTTAAAATATCTCACAATTTGCCTTTCTTTTAATCGCAAGCAGAAATCCCAGAATAACGATGGGAAATCATGGGAACCATACTTGTTTATAATGGAGGCAATGCACCCGTGAGCCGAACAAAAATAAGAAGGAAAAAAAGTGGTATTTCTGTGGAAAACGACTCGCCATCGACTCCTCACCGATCGATTCTTTACACCATATTTGTAGCGCTTTATGTTTTACGCGTAATTCGATTTACACTGTTGCATATATTACTGAAACCTTTTTGGAAAGAACTGTATTTACTGTATTGGATTTCAGAATATTCATTTGTATTTGGAACGTCCTATTGGCTGACGCTGTATTAAAATACAAACTACTGAATAAGTAAGTAATAATAAGTCTCTTGGAACTCCAATATTCCCCTTAATTTCAATTGTTCTAAGAGTAATTATTTATTATTTAGAAAGTAGCTTTAACTTTATGTACATTAATAAAACTAAATATTTAAGTCATTTTAAAAACAACTATTCAGAATTTATATTTCAGAAATCTTAAAGGAGAAGACGTAATATATTATTGAAATGCGGGAAAAAATAATTAATTATCCAATCACCTTCTACGTTTCATGTATATGATTTAGGAACAGCCCACATAAATAAAATTTTAACAAAAGAAAACGAAAATTAACTTTGAAATTTTACCTTAAACTATTCAATACACGGCTTACAGTAAACAGGTTACTGCCTTGTAGACTAGACTAAAACGACTAAAAGATTTTCCGCAAAGTAAATGTTATCATATGGGAATTACAATATTGTAAACAATATTAGGTATTGCAAAGAAATGCCGCATTTCACATTCTACATTAACAACGTTTTTGAAGAATAAGGACAAAATTTGAAAATGAACGATTAAAGATTTTTAACACTGATACTGGATATAGCGACTGTCAGATCGTCGTCCTTACTCATAAGGTCTCTTCAATGTCGTAATAATCAGTTTTAACTGTATATACTTTTATAAAAATAACATTCTTCTAATAATATTATTCGACTTATTCTGAGAAAATAATCTAGCATATAGGAATTAATTTGAAAATTTATTCTAAAACTTAATCTTCTTCTTTTTAGAGAAGAGGATGTATCTCTGTGGAATTCACAAGTCTTTGCGCCAACTGATGAAGTACTAACTACTCCGCGCTTGGAGTTCCGTCTAACTGGACTAAAACCTTCAACCAACTATAAAATTAGAGGAAAACTGTATCTACATAACTTACCTGTAGAGCCAGAAAGCGATATATTTAGTATCCGCACGGAAGATTTGCCAACAGTTAGTAAACAGTCTCTACCTATTTTATAAGCAATTAAATAACTTGAACTTATATTATGTGCTATTTTAAACCCGTGATGTAGTTTGCTTAGTAAATGATAAAGTCAAAATTAAAGTTTACTAAAGCATGTGGATGAAGCAACAGGAAACAGCTTTTATTAAAATTAGTATAAGTCTAGGCCTACAAGAGTCCAAAAAAGGCTAAAAATTTTTTCGAGGAATTCTTAACGCGTTAAAACCTATTTCAGGAGCGACCTGCAGAAGAAAAGAGGAGGGAAATCAGTGGCAAGTTAACTGTAGTAGATGTGAATGATACCACAGCCCATGTCAGCTGGAGACACTTTACAGAAGAAGAAACACAATTTATTGACGGCATTCAAATTCGGTATGATTTTCCATCCCTTTTTATTGGTCTCTGTTCATTTTAATTTTAATAATAGAAATACAAAAATGTTTCTAAAAATATATTCGTTAGGCAAGTTTTTTTTTCAATAATAGGCAGTATTTATTTTGTATTTGCGAAACTTATGGGAACGATCGGAAACGATATTCTTGAAAAAGTCTCTAAAACAATGTTGATGATATTATTAATATACAAGTTAATTCAAATATACTAGTTTGTTTTACCGTTTCAATTTCAGGTATCGTCCAACGGGTACCCCAATATACAGCATGACAGAACTTCTTCATCACAGCCGGTCCAATGCCGAATTACACGACCTTCGCCCAGGAAGCAAATATGAAGCCTCACTGGTATTAATACCACCTCCACGAGCCGTCACGGAATTGTACGATCCTGGGACAGTAGAATTCGAGACTGCTCCGTATATTGGTACTGATAACCCAAATTTGTTTAATCAATACAATTATTTTTATGTAACAAGTTATGGCCCGTCTGATCGTAGCCCACCATGCACTATAGAAGCTAGCAAATGCTATGGTTGACATTCCAGTCGTTGCCGTCATTATACTCCCTTTAAAGAGTAAACAATTTAATCAAGACTTTTGCCATGATAAAGTCTCATAAATCAATGAACGTCGGTTACGCGCACGAAAAAGCATAACTCATTGTAACGTTCTGCCTGAGCCGAGCGTGCAAGCGAGATCGCCGAACAAGCTACAATAGACAAGCACGATCAGCCAAAGCGTCCAGCGTTGTTACGTCTTTACTAACAAACATTTTTTTCTAATTTATTTTCAGACCCGTATAATTGGTCGGTAACTGTGGAAGTAGGGTCTGTGGGTTCAGAAGCAGTTGAACTAACGTGGCGAGGCATCCCAGTACCTCCCGAGCGCTGGGTGCGGGTATACCGAGCAGCCCACGCTTGCGGCGGCGAACGTATCAGAAAAGAACATGACGCTTTCCGCTTAGCAGCCAGGGACTCCCCACCCTCAATAACTCTTACTGGGCTAGAGTCTAATGCTAAGTATGTATTTTTGACTCATAGTGATAGATATTTAATGTATCAAATACCGATAAAAGAAATAAATGAATGATGTTAAAATATAAACGTGAAGTTCGTTACATATTCTTCAATTATTTCAGATGCAGAGTATGGTTGGAACTTTTCTTAACAAATGGTAAAGTGAAGACAAGCAATGTCATAGAGATTCATACCAAACCTTTGGATTCTTCAGAACCAGTTGATAGTAAGTGAATCTATTTATATATATTACATCAATATATGTACCAATTAAACAAGGCAAGGGTTAAGGGAGATTAGTGTTCCATAGGAGAAACCACCTTACAATATAGACAGTACTGTCTCTTATGATACTGCCTTTTGAACCGTCTGTTGATCGAACAACCTTTGGTTATTGAGGTCACAAAAACATGCAGTGATTTCAAGTGTTAAGTCTAAATATCTGCATAATATAAATTATTCTTCGCTTTTAGAAAATTATCAATCGTTGTTCGTTAGTCTCGCTAAAAACTCAAAAACGGCTGGCAACGCTGGGATTCTATTCGTTTTCTTTTATTCGCTTTATTCCAGATTTCAGGGAAGGTTTAAAAGCAAAGTAAAAAAGGAAAACTCAAATGAATTATTAAAAAATACATAAAAATGTAAATCATGTCGCTACTTCAGAATTCTTCAAATAAACTTTCGTACATAACTTTTTGACTTAGGTCTCATTTTATAAACCATACTGCCAGTGTCACTTTCTATGGAAAAGACAAAGGACTTTGGATTCAGCGAGGCAAAGTCTGCTGGGACCGCTATTCATTAATAAATGTATTCTTTATTATTAAACATCTTTCAGATGTGATAGAAGCGTCTTCAGTAGCAGGCAGCCGAGGACCTCCCCGTGGTGACTATTACGGCGCCCTGGTGGTTGTCGGAGTGGTGGCAGCCTTGGCAGCGCTCACTGCTGTTTTGCTGCTGTTGGTAGTGGTGCGGAGACATCGACCACGCTCTGTGCCAATCACGTGTGAGAAACCCTTCTAAATTTGTTAATTGAAAAACTGTTTCGGTCACAAGTTTTTGGCGTGATAACGTCTTATAAATCGATGAACGCTCCGTGAAAAACCATGACTCATTGTCACGTTTCGCCTAAGCCGAGCGTACAAGCGAGAGTGCAGAACAAGTGATAAGAGAGGCACGAAAGGCCTAAGCGTTCGGCGGTGTCACGTAAAATTGTCGTCCGTTAAAAGACATTACAGACAACTTTTATTTGATCATAACCTAGCTTCTTAATGATTTCTTAATTTGGTATATATAACAGTAGACTATAGATATCTCAAATATATCTCTATGTAGGCTATTTCCTAGTTGCACTTACTAGATGGCGTCGTTTCAGCTGTTCCCTCAGCACCCCGAGAGTCATCTCTGCCGCCATATGACAATCCTGCGTACAAATTAGAATTACAACAGGAAACTATGGGTAAGTCCTGCTATAAAAATAATATAAGCATGCTGTAGCTGTCATCATATAGGGCTGTGTAAGTAAAAGCAAAGAACTATAGCTATATTAATACGGGTCAAATGAAATATAAGATATGTTTTAGTTGCATTTTGGTGAGGCTTCCAGTACAAGTATTTAAGTGAAGAACAGGAAATAATTCATTCAAGTTGAGAAATGCAAAATATTACGTCAATGTTATAGAATAAATAACAAACACCACAGACGATAGTGTGTTAGGAAAATGGCGTGCGTTTGTTGCCAGTCATTTCAAATTTGGAATATAACGCCAGATACAGCTCAAATTGTTTGTACATTTTTGTACTTGAAGTCCACAAAAAATTACAAAACTTTGTACACTTAATCAAAGCCCCCGGCCACACTACATGATCATTGAAATGGGCATTCAAAAGCGCATGCGCAGCGCTCTCTATGCTGGTAATAAAAATGGCCCACTAAGATGTTTAAGTGATCGTGGCTTTGGTAGGGTCGTTCACGTGACGCGTTCCCAGCGGAAGTAACCGCCATTTTTTTCAAATTTTATACCCGTTTCAGTGATACTATGTTAAAAGTCAATGAGAAGGGTATACCGATTTATGTACCAGAATATTGGACTACTGGCATAGGGAAAGATGCTTACTGCAAGCCTGAGTGTAGGGAACCACCGTAGTCCTTTCTTTTTCTTCTTTATGGCGAATCATCATTCAAGCTTTCTGATAATCGACGAGGCGAAGAGGCTCGACAGCGTTCTCGATTCCCGTCCATTCTCTGACGTTGCACAACCAAGGCTATCTGCGACTAACAGATCTTGTTCTGACAAGCTTTCAATCAGAATAAGCTGTAACGGATCGTATGTCTTATTCCTAAACTTGTGTCAGAGGAATTCTTTATAACTTTATTTTAACCATAGTCATGCAAATATCCTTGGTACATGCGCGTTCTCGACCCTATCCCCGTTTTTCGAAATGCTTTGACAGTCCTACTCAGCAGCGGAAATAGTAGTAATAAAAAGTTTTGGAGTGGATTTCTGTAGTGTGGAGGTTCTTTATCGGTCAGCTTTACTCTATAAACGGTTAACCCTACTCTTTACCTCTCATAAACTCTTGGCAATCTTATTGGTGAATTCTTACTAATTCATAGATTGTCGCAAATACCCAAGCCACTATAGACTGTTTGATATATTGAGTATCCTAATAGGAAAGAAGAAAAGCTTCTTTAATTATTATTTTTTTAACATTTCTTGAACATTTTCCAATTTAACGAGTTCTTCAGTGAACGAAAAATATACATAATAGACATAATCTGTTCGTTTAATATACACCAGCATGGTCTTTGTACCTTATGAGTAAATAAAGATGTCACATGAGTGAAGAAAATATTTTATTTACTAAAAAATCAAAAGTCAGTAGTGATAAAATGTTTAGCTCTATTCATCAAAAGAATTTCAATAAATATCTCCGCATCCACGAGCATACAATAGTAGCTGTTTAAGTTTAAGATAATTCGTTTGATATGTAGACCATTGAATTGAGTTTTAAAGTGCATTCCGCCCCGCGGGCAAAGTAATTGACATTAAGCTGATTACAGAAGATTTCGGGCTTGAAATAATGGGTCATACGGTTGTTTTATAGGTTTAGCATTAATTATAAATTATATTAGAAAGCTCGTTTATACTAGATAACAACATCGCCTCCATAGTGGAACTGTAGAAGTAAAAAGTGACTTGCGAGAAGTTCTTTGTCCAATCACAGTTCATATAGGCCCCCTCTATTGATTTTCGCAAAAAATGATCTCGCGTTTGCCAGAAGTCGAGCTACTTTCCGTGACACCATATGATCAATGCACCTTGTACTCACTCACCGCTCTTGAACATTGTCTCATCATCGGTAATTGGTTATTTCAATTATGTAGCCTGCCGATTATTACATATTGTGAAAATAATGACGGCAGGCGGTGATGCGGTCTTAAACGATCATTTGCAAATTATTCTTTGCCTCAAGTTCGTCTTAAAAATAACTTCATTATCCTATACAATGTCTTCAGACGAGAGTGCAATCGCTTTTCGTTTAATCTACATTTTTCACTGTTATGAATGAAAACAACAGTTTCTCGGTAATAGACAATAAAAAAGCTTTACGAAGTAATAAAAGTAAGTAACATTGTCTATTTCTAACAACGCACTCTTTGAAGTGGTGAAGTAAAAATTTTCACATTCTTCATGGCAGGTGCCTAACACACCTTAATATGTCAGAAATCACGCGCGGCCAGAATCAGTGATGGCCGAAATAGATCGTGGGCAATAACTCAGTGGCTGGAGGTGGACAGCGCCAGTGACAGTGACTACTTTACTAATGTGACATAATCTGGTGGCAGTTTTCAAAATAGCACAAGGAGGTTGACAGAGTTTCAGCTGGCGAGGTTTAGATGTAATAATGAATATCAAAAGATTTTCCAAAAGCGGTTAAACACCGATAGCTAAATCCGATGAATCGTCCAGTATAAATTCGTACAAATATAATTTTCTTTTATAACATTCCTTCCGTTCGTTCCGAGAATTACAATTTTCACCGTTTACTAGTAATGAACATTACATTGGTAAAATAACTCTGACCGTTAAGTTAGTTTCTTTAATATCAATCACAATCATTTCAGTCTGCACAGCATAAAGTTAAAAATGTAAAAGTACCTACTGTCTTCCAGAGGACGAGGTGCAAGTCCTCCCTATATCTTTCTCAGTATGTTTAATCTTTGTGATCGTTTCCTAAGATTGCTATTTATCACATAAAACTGATATAATTTGCCGTTTTTAGGGATATTTTTAACCAACTTCAAAAAGAGGAGGTTATCAATTCAACACGTATGTTTTTTTTATGTTTGTTACTGCAGAACTTTCGACTGGGTGCACCGATCTTGGTGGTGGAAGAATAGATAAATAAACGATAGGAACCTAATACATAAGAGTGGGGTATCAAAAAACAAAAAAAACTTATCAGATATAGACGAAATACATCTACTTTCCACTAAAAATTTAATAATAAATTATTTTTAAATAAATTGTCTACTAAATCATATGAAAGTACTATTTACTTTTTGCTTTTTAGTTCCTCGCCTTTTTGTTTTTGAAGGCGGTTCCCTTTTTATTTAAAAATAATTTATTTGCTACATTTTACTAATTAATTTCCGAACTACATATGTAGAGACTTATTCGCCAGATGATAATCTGGTTACGGCGCCCGAAACGTGCGTAGAATCAAATAAAATTTTCTTCATTTATGAAGACACAGTAATTTAAATTAATATACATTAAGTATTTCCTAGCATCGTGTGGTGTTAGTTGGCGGTTATGGCGCTCTCGCTTATAAATTTGAGGATTTCTCTCGATTTTCCTGGTATTACAATCATCAGATCCTCACATGGTGGAAATGAGATTACCTCGAAAGTTATCACTTTCAGATAAAAAAGAATTTAATAAATCGGTTCACAAATGACGGAGACATTTTTGAACATACATAAAAAGAAACTATACACATCGACCATATCTGATCTGATCCTTTTTTTGAAGTCGGTTAAAAATAGCTTTCTCATTATCTTCCATATCATTTAATTCGCTTGTTATCACACAAAATATAAAGCTATTGTGATGTACAACAAAAACTTAGTACACTTCTGTTTTTGTTAGTGGAATTAGTGGTGTAGCATTCGCGTTACAGCATTGCCAGTATTTTTTCCCTCTTTTAATTCTCAAATCTTTATGATTTGCTGGAAAAAAGTTATTTATTTTCTCCAGCAATGCATATTATGCTAAAATTCATGTAGGTACCAGGACGCACTAAAGATATAAATACATACGTATTTTAAGTTAGTGACTTCTAATTTTTTTTAAATAGATAAAGATTAATAAAAGAAGCCTTAGGTAAACAAGGGACTGCAAAACACGTCTGCATTGCGGTTTTCCCTTTGTGCGCGCTGCGGCAAGTCTAGACGGCCGGAGTGAGAGACTATACGAATACGACAATATTTTAAAATAACTTCTTTGTATCGAACGGGAGTCCGTTCGGAAAATATAGCCGCTTTTTTGACACGTTAGTGGTCTATAAGAAAAAAATTTAGCTATGTTAAAGTCAAAACACCCAATACCGACAATGCTGGACTTTTATTGCAAGTTTAAGTTATGCTTAGATAGGAATGGGACTAAGAAGCATTTCTAGTTTTCGAATAGCGGCGGCGAATCGTATATCGTAATATATATGTATATTGGAATATATGTATATTTGGAATTGAAGTTCATGTTGAGGAAGGTGTGCGAATGCTAATATATTTTTATAAAATACAATATGAATATATGAAATTATTAAAAGAAAACCACACGCCCACCAATGCCAGACAATTTAAACACATGTATTGGAGAATGTCGAAGCGTAATCGTGACAACCGTATGTTGTGTATTAATTGCCAAATTTTATTTTTCTGTCAACAGAACAATATATATCGTTGTACGCAATAAGGTTTGTGGGCAAATTTCGATTAGCCGGCGAACCTAGTAATACTAAAATATTCAAAATATTTGGAAGTTGACTCAAAATATGTACAACTTCATCGCGGCATATCATATAAGAATAGTATAGAGTAAAAAATGTAATAACTCTGTAAGATACTCCAAAAAATTATTTAGGTATTTGTGTGTGATGTGCTAACGAAGCGTTAAGCACAAACCAGATGTGAATGCGTCAATAGCTGTCAAAAGATGAGGTTTGACTCTAACGGTAGTTCACCATTTGGGGCATCGAGTTTCGTCAAAATATAGCTACAAGCTTACATAAAATCTAGCGTATTTTCCCACGTCCGGCCGTTTTTCTCAATCAGTGCACTTACAGGTTGCTTTCGTTTAAATATTTCATGGAACTAGTTCCAACCTATAAATATACCCCGTGGAAAGTGAAGGATCGATAGCCGCTTACTAATATAGAAGTAAATTGGGTCAACCGTCACGCTCGTGTATACTTATATTATATTAATACTACATTTGTAGGGTTCCTTATCTCTAAAGGAAAAAAGGAACTCTTAAGGCGAAGGATCACTTCGTTGTTCGTTCGTCTGTTTGTCTGTCAAGACTCTTTTTCTCAGGAACGCGAAAAGGTAAAAAGTTGGGTATTAAGTTGAAATTGATACCAAATAGGTCCGCAATCCTTTAAAGCTGTGACAAAATTAACCTTCTAAAATAATAAATCAAACAACAATATGGCCCTTTACATATGTCTTATTTCTCTTACGTACGCCAAAGGAATCAAAACCTATCGGACGGACACCTCCCGTTCAGCTAGAATTATGAAATTTGGCAAGAAGCTATATTGTATTAAAGTAAATAATAAATAGCTAATATATAGGAATACATCCGAAAACCATTAATTATTTGTAGTTACATCATACAAAAAAGGCGATGACTTTGTCAAATTAAAAGGAATCTTATGAAAAGTATAAATCTTAAAATAACCTGATTGTATATTTTATAAGTTATACTTTTATGATGGTACGGAACCCTCAGTGCCTGAGACACGCTCGTACTAGCCCGGTTTATCTTCTATTTTACTCTACAGTAATGTCTAATGTCTAATGAAGATACAATATTTTTGTAACATTTCTCAAGGTTCACGTATAGAATATTATTTTGGACAAACAGATTCCTGCTAACACACAAATAGACACGAAATTTATTATGCGGTGTTTGAATATATACGATACTACTATCTACTACAGACATATTAACTTCATTTGTGTAATATTTTAAATAGTATATTTATTCGATTTTGTAACTTGAGTCGTAATTCTTTGACTTCAACAAGGTTTGCTTATGTTGGTATTTGTAATTCATTATTAAAATAGTTCATTTCTGTGAAGCGATATCAGTCCATACTAAAATATCTGTTCTGGAGACCACAGGCAAGTGGGATCAGAGACTTTAATACCTATTTTCATTCACTCTCTATTATATATTGAAACATCTATGAGGATGTGCCACGTATGTGCTTGACGCGGCAGACGTTGTCGTACCCGAACGTTGGCTTACTCTTACTATTGATGTTGAACGTCAAGTCAGCGCCATCTATTGGTCACTTACCCCACCGACCGCTTCGCCGGCCGTTCTGCCCTCGCAGTTTATTTCTCACATCTTAAGATATTAATTTTAACGATATACTGTATAGGGAAATTTGGATCTGCATAAAATGTGCAACGTTTCTAGTATATTTAATTAAGTAAGGAGTACTATGGTATCCTTTAAAAGTTAGGTAGTTAAGTAAATAATTTATTATTTTTTGTAGTATGTAAAAGATAAAAATGGTTACTGTAGGTAATACTTAGGAGATGCTATCTCTGACTTTTTAACAGACGTTTGTAAGATATACTATTCTGTGCTACATTATTTTGATCTATCTCGTAAGGATTAACTAGCGCCCAAAGGTATGTTTTTACGACATCACGTTACAAACCAATGAGACTTTCGGTTTTTATTTACAATAATATATATGTTATCATCTATATATTAATATGTGAAGCAAAAACTTTCGGTACAGTTTTAGGAAAATTGCGTGAATAGAGGAGTATGAAATTTGGCACAATTATAGTTTAAATGGAGTAGGGTGTGCGAATGCTAATATTTTTATTAAATACGCATTATTATATAACAATAATAATAAAATATACCAATGCCAAGCGATTTACACAAACATGTATACATTTTATTAGAGAATGCTGTCGAAGCGTAATCATGACAATCATCACAAAATAATAATGTTTTTTTGTTAATTATGATATTTAAGGTGATTAAATTTTCAAATGTTGTACTATGAATAACAATTTTGTACACAGTTTTAAATAAGTACGTAAGTAAAAATAAGGTAAGTAAGTCTATAGATTTTTGGCCGAATATCGGCGATAGGCGGCGATCTCTAGTTTAAACCTTACACATTATCTATTCGTAAAAACTGCATGATCGCATAATGCTTTCAGTAGTTTTTGAGATTATGACGTACAGACAGACAGACTGGGCGGAGGAGTTTTATAATAAGGAGTGATAATGATTTTGCTTTACGCAGTTGATGTGGTGTATAAAAGTACAACTGACGAAGCCTTGTCTAATATAAGTTTTGGAGGGCTTACACCAAAATGCTATTAGAGTGTGTTGTGAGAGCAGGAGCACACATTGCCTAACGATAATGATAATCGATGATTAATTTGTAACTCACATAGTATTAGTAAACGATTTACAACATAACCATAAAACAAAATGTAAAAAATAATTTTCTCAGTTTATCTGTATACTTACTTACATTCGTAATAATCACTTGTCACCCTCTGTTTACCGAAAGATTGAAGTATCTACTAGTCTTGAAAGCATTGGAGGTTTTTATAGTTTATTTTCTATCTTGCTAGTTTAGAGAAGTGGTGTACGTACATAATATATGTATTGGTTGCAGGTGATGCTAGGCGGGACGGTTGGAGCGGTGTCGCCGGGGGGCGAGGAGCTGCTCACCGTCACCGTGGTGCGCGACGAGCACGGTTACGGCATGAAGGTGTCAGGTATGCGGCTGCTGCTCCCATCCTTATAGGGTACACCGCGAACAGACGTCGCAAGTTAAGTGTGTCCTCATTGCTAGGTTTAATGCGCTCAAACCTCTAGACGATCCAGGCCAAGTCTGTCATTACGGTGTACTTTTGTTGCTGTCTGTCGAATTTTGTACCTGTCGTGCTTGTTTTTCCTTCAAAATTTAAAAAGTACCTATACTTAATAGTACTTTTTCTTCTTCCTTAAGTCTTTATGCTTTTGGCCCATCAGTGACTTAAGATGGTTGATCTAGGCAATCACTATCACAAAAATTAAAAGAATATTATAATCATCAATGCCAAGTTTCAGTCCTTAATGTTCTTGTATTGATTTGTTTTAATGAAAGTTATGCTTTAATTTATAGTTTTGTGATTTGTTAACTGTTTGCAATTATATTAATTGTAACTAAGCGAAGATATAATAATAGATTATTGCACCGAGCGCCAAAACGCGAGGGCACTAAATTAACACGAGTATATTAATTGCTCGCTTCAGAAAGGTGCGTAATCTATTTTTCCATCAACAACAACACTGTCCATTTCTATTTTTTAATCTATTCTTGCTAAATATGTAATATAAAAGTTTGCAATGAATCCACGCCATTTGATTTTTTTTTTTGAACTTATTCAGTCGATTTTTATTTTCAGGCAGTATAGTTTTGATGCAATGCATGCAAGGCATTTTGTATGAAACTTAATGGGAGACATTAAACCTCTGTGGTAGTTTTATATGATAATAAAAAACAGGGCATTAATGAAATTTTATACATCATTTACTGCACTGTTTTGGTTCCAAGCAGAAAAGGCGTCCTTTGTGATCGGTTATGTAGTGATTAATGATAACTTTACTGCGTAGTTGAAAGAAAAAAAGAACTAATAGAAGTAATACTCGTATTTGGATATTCAAAGTGAATAATTTAGCATCTATACTAGTATGCGGCCTTTAAGGATAACTTCTCTGGCACCACATTAAACCGCCGTACCGGTCTCTATTAATTGCACAAAATCCGCCCCCGCGTTATTATTTCACAAATATGCTAATATTGTTCCACCACTCGACCACCGCAAACGGGTGATCGGAACTGGGACCAATTATGGTTCATGAGAACTATTGCGTTATTTTGCTACTCATGAATATTGTACTTTCTTATTTTGTAATCATATTTTTTTTAATTGAAGACATTACACAAAATATGATTGATTAGCAAATTCGGGGAATTAGGGATAGAAAATAACATAAAACGCTGCAAGATTAACTTGATCCCATTTAATAAAAAGATAAAAGAAAAATAACTAGATATTGGTGGTCGTTCGAAATTGGGCCACAATACCATATGCTTAATTAAATAACGGCATTGTTAGACGTCATGATTTCGATTCGACACCATCTTATAGTAAAATGTATACATGTGTGTGTAAATCGTTTAGGACCTGTGTGCGTGTGGTTTTATTTTAATAATTTAATGTAATACATGTTTTATAAATATATTAACATTCACACACCTTCCTTGATTTAAACTCATAGTTGTGCCAAATTTCATACTATTCCGTGCAAGCCATTTTCTTGAAATGGAACCAAAAGTTTTTGCTCCACGTCTAGTATGTAGTATTTTTTCATACACTTCACTTAAGGTAAAACACGTTATGTAAACTATAACGAATAATGAATATAGGCTGGGATGGGTTGTGAGTTTGATTCCCGCCTCGAGTAAAGTTGTATTATCTATATGTATTTATATTTTTCAAAACGCAAAAAAAGAATAAAAAAATACTAGTGTATAACACAATGTTACCTATAACACAAGCATTATCGTTTCTACCTTAGGGACTAACAGCGAAAAATTCTATTATTCAATTTTAATTTAAAAAATTTTGCTATAAATTAAAGAATTAAATTACTTCAGACCTATAAGGTAACGAAATCCTAGCAAGAAAATATAATAATAGAAGAATTTGCATAATGGTTCTATTTGCAATGATACGAGTAGAATCCATTTCAACAAAGCATTCTAAATCCAATGACATAGTTGACATGTACATCTCATAATGCAAAAGTATATCTCATAGCGTCTAATTTTAATACGCCATTTATTACTAGCTAGTTGCTATATAAAATTGGATGAAAAATTTTACCGCGATGATACATAGCCTTTCTCGATAAATTGCCTATCTAACATTAAAAGAATTTTTCAAATCGGGTCAATAGTTCTTGAGATAAGGGCGTTCAAGTAAATAAACAAACAAACTTTACAGCTTTATATATTAGTATAGTTTTCTCAGTGGAACTGGTTGGTAACTACGAATAACTGGATCGATTTGTAATTGACTGTAATTTATATTAATTATAAAAACGGCTTTTAAACTCCGCGTATGTTATGTCGGGAATGCCGGACTAGTTCCGAACATGAATTATTTTAGAAATGTTTCGGGAAATATTCATTTTAAAGTTTCTAATTGAAGTAAAAATAATGAGATTAAATGGAAATAAAAGAAAAAACAAAAACAATTTCAAACTACAATAAATTTTTGTTAAAATTTTAATTGAATCGCTCTTCTCAGTTTGGTGTATTTAATTTATAATTTAAAAAGAAAAGAATAAAAATGTAATTCATTTTGAGGTAATTATACAATTTATTTACTTTTCCCAAAAATGCATATTTTTTATTTTTCTTCTGGAAGTTGTTGTTTGCACTCTACCGATTAATATTCCGTCGGGGAGGCTGACTTTTTTTTTCGAGTTAGGAATAGTAAGATAAGGCAATCGCCCGTCCGCTTCTAACCTACCCGCAACAGAGGTACGTTTCGCGGTCGCAGGGCAACTTGACGCTCTAGCCAAAGCAAACCAGCCTCAAACGATTTTTCGCTCACAAAAATGTTCCAATCCTTAAAGGAAAATCGAATTACAAATGATGAATTTAAAAAAGGTTGGTTATATGTAGTCAGTTTACGGACGATAATTTTACGTGATAACGTAAATAACGCATAAGCCAGTCGTACCTCTCTATCACTTGTTCCGCGTACTCGTTTGCAAGCTCGGGTCAGGCGGAACGTAACAATGAGTCATGCTTTTCCGTGTGTGCAGCCAGCGTTTATCGATTTATAAAACGCTATCACGTCACAAACTTAGCGTCAACCATTAGCCGAAGCAAAGCAACCAAGTCGCAATTAGTTACTAGTCGTCTTATATAAACTTAAATAATGAGGTACTAAGAAAAATAAAAGAGATCTCTAAAAATATTTTTCGATAATAGATACTGTGTAGAGTTCCCGAATGAAAATTAAAATTAAATTATACCCCATAGGCATAGAAGAGCCATAAAACAACAATTAAATTGAAATTTAAAATTTAATGAGTTCTTGACGAGTTATGAGGGAACAAATGAACATACATACATACATAGAGTGTCAAAATCATAACCCTCCTTTGGGCTTGCCGTAGTCGGGTAGAGACCTTTATGAAAAGAAAATTAAAAAAGAAAAAGTGTAAGTTCTTTGAAAAAAGAAATGGAATTATGGGCGGAAAGTAGTTGTAATAATAATAATAAGATAATTTTTATATCTGAAAAATTACACGTACATCACTGAGACATTGCGTGTGTATATTATCTCTAAGTGGTCACGAGGGGCTAATGGTGTGATAATGTGTTGTCTTTCATTGTACAACAGTATTGTATTACGGAAGTTTAATTAAAAGCTGGATCATAAAATGGAGCAATAAGTCCAGCCAGCGCTAGGACAACAGAAATAAATTCTTTTACGCTCCGTCTTTGAGGAACTAAAACCAATTTCAGTTATGACTTTACGGTTTTATGATACAAACATTTCAAAAATGTGCAATGAGAATGGCGTATGATGAAAAACATTTGAGCTAACTAACAAGAATCTTTCTATTGAATCTTTTCAGCCAAGGATGAAGAAACATACTTATATACAGGATATATAAGGGTTAAAAGGCCGGCAACGCATCTGCTAGCCTCCGGTGGTGAAAAAGTCTATAGCCATCGGTAGTCACTTAGAGTAAGGTTTTAATAAGATTGATGCTTTTATTTTCATCTCCTTGAATATATTAAAATTTTGACATATATATATTTTCATCTAAAGTGTTAGTTTATAAGAAGTGTATCATTAAGGAATTGCCTTCTTTTAATTCTGTAAAATATTCACGCTTTATATTTTATTTGTAGTATCTATTATTCTTTAGTTTGTCTTCATCTTAAGCACTTAAATAACATTGTTCATTTTTTGTTAGCTTAGTAATTGCTTCCTATGGTCTCCTTTAATTGAAGGAGCACATAGGTTCTTTTTGTGTGATTTTGATCTTGTATGTAATGTGTGTATCCTTTGTTGGAGCTCCTTAATAATAAAATAAAATAAAAAATAAATAAAAATATCCTCAGTAGATAAATAATCGCGTAATTTACGCTAATGCTTTAAGCTTTTTAGGAGCTTTGCTTTTTTTGTAAATACTTCTAACTTATAAATTGTTTATACTGTAGCTATGTTCCTCTGTCAGTTCATTGTCATTTAGTTTATATTTACAGTATGTTCTTTTTGTAAAATTCGTTTTTGACTAAGTTTTTTCTAGAAGTCTACTATAAGTTTTTTAAGTCTTTTTTTTTTAAATATAAGAAGGGGCAAACGAGCAGGCAGCATTCACATAAGTGACTACCGATGCCCATGGACAACTGCAACACGAAAGGGCTTGCAGACGCGTTGCCGGCCTTTGAGAAATGAGTATGCTCTTTTTTTCAAGGTACCTAAGTCGCATCCGTTCGGAATTATCGAAGCTGGCAACTGATTCCATAGGGAAAATCGTTATTTTCTTTCAATTTTCATTCTTAGAATTTTTCTTGGTAGTCGTATTGTTCAACGATGAGCTTTTGACCGTAATCTCAACGAGTTTTAAGTTTCAAATTGTTGCATTTTGTATAAAAAATTCTAGAAATAGATATAATATTTATAGAAAATAGAATAATCTTTAAATATATATTTTTTTTAATTTTTGTACGTTTTATTTGAAAAATTTATTTAATTAGTTAAAAGGCTTATTTTTGCTTGCTTATGCTAATTTCTGACAATAACTCTTAGAAAAAAAAATCTTTAACTAGGGGCTGTCATCCAAAATGGTAAAGCACTTTCTTCGTCGACAATACAATTAGATGATGACAGAAGAAAAAAATTGCCATAATAAAATTTTAAGCGAGCAATTTCGGTTTATATTAATTTTAAAGCGTTAAGGCGGCTCCACATTAGTGCCGTGAAGATCCGTTAACAGGCGTGAACAATGATGTGGACGGTGTTCGCGCGCGTTCACGGCAGTTCCCCGACCAGAGTCGGTATTTTATCCCACAACAAAGGGTTCGCGCTTCTTTCGCGCGGCATTCACGGATACACATCCACATTCATGGCCGTGAAATTAAATTTCGCCACTGGGTTCAATATTATCTGGGAGCACGTAAGTGGTCCTCCAAGATAAGCCGCGAAGCGAAAAGCAGGGAAACGGACATTTACTACCTTTTCTCGAAATACTTAGTCGGATTTTTAAAGCATGATAACTTTGGTTTGGATTAAATCAGATAAACACCACATGACCACCACCCGTTCGCCACCCGCTCACCAAACGTCCACCAGCCGCTCACCAAACGTCCACCACCCGCCCACGTTTTAAGATATTTATACTCTTAATTTTATACTCGTAACTTTAAATATATATTTAAATTGTTGTAGACACTTAATTTTTATAAATATTTCAATAAATAATAAATACAAATAAAAAAAATATATTTTGTATATAGTTTTTCTTTTTACAACTTACATTTAAGTTCATTATAAATAGTATTGCAATATTATATACATACTAGCTGTGCCCACGGTTTCGTCCGCGTAAAATTAGTTTTTTTTTTAAAAGGTTCAATCTTAGCGTCATGATAAATAGCATATAGCGTTCCTCGATAAACGGGCTATCTAACACTTAAGAATTTTTCATTTTTTCATTCACCAATATTTCCTGAAATTAGTGCGTTCAAGCAAACAAACAAAGAAAATTTTCAGCTTTATGTATTAATTATAGATAGGTGTGTTAAACATATTTCAATAATGTTACACAATAGTTTTGTGAAATACCGTACCAATATTTTAATTTTAACATTGTGTATCAACTGTAACAATGAGGGCATAAATTCTGTACGTCATCCGTAGTAGAGCGGGCTGTAAACGTACAAAGCTAACAGAACAACCCTATTCGAAAGCGGCCACAATTGCCCCGGGTAAGATTTCTAATTACTGCGCGTTTACTCGAGAGCCAGCCTCGTGTAGCGCCAGCTCAGCTCCGAGTAAGATAATATTGCATAATAACGCTATTACGGAAGATGGAAGCAAATCTGGGTTGTGATTCCTCAACTTAAAGTGTTTTAACTGTTTGGCTTCTAGACCGTATAAATAAGGATGACCGAATAACGTCTGACGTCATCACCGGAACCACACATTAGACATTCATCGGGACCCACTGTTTAAGTGCCTCCCAAAAAACGGAAAAGATCGGACATTTGGAAACTAGGGTTAGAATGTGTCACCCACCTATCACCCGGCCTCGATAAGAGCGGCTTAACCTAGCGATCGACTCAAATAACGACCACTGATTCTACGACCTCCTTTAAAATAAATAGTTTTTTTTTTAATAAAGGGATAATTTGACTATTTCTAGGTTTTCTTATGATTTGGGAACAACTCTAAATTTAATTTTACAGTCCTACCTCACCGAGACAATATGGCGACGTCGCCAGTTACGTATCCAAACAATTAAAATTAAAATTTAGGACAACTCACTTGGCGGCGGTTTGGAGACGTCGCCATATTATAACCGTAGCCAGGATTACTACTGGCTACTCATTTGGCAACCGCAGATATCCGTGGCGACGTCGCCATGGCGTAGAAGCCTTAACATACATTGTAAGATTTTATTCATGATATAAATGCAACTTGAAAAGTTTTGAAGAATTTCACCAGCAATTAGAGTTTATAACCTTGAATACTTCTGAATTCAATCTGCTTTAAAGACCAACTTAAATAAATATAATACACTTCATATCTTTCGTAAATAAGAGCACAAGAAGTACACTGTCATAAAATATTTAGCCTTATATCCAACGAATTGAAATGTGATTTAACGATAAGAGAATAAAGCTTATATTCGCTTGTGCGATATTAAAACATCGCTGCCAGTTTAGTCATGGGTTCAGTAATTAGAAATCTTACCACAGCAGAAAGCGGCTTGAAATCGAGTTGTTTACCCTTCCGTTTCGTGATATGTTTAATCAATTTTAACAATGGTTTATTACATTATTGGCGCCAGCATTTTTGTAGCCAGCTTTCGTGAGCAATATTGCCATTAGTGGCATCAAAGCGATGGGTTGTTGTCAATAAATATTAAAAAAAAAAGGGGGACGCGATTGGCGGGAATCGAGGAAAGCTATCTGTCAATTTGGTCGACGATGTTTTTTGACATAGGAAGGATCTGGGAAGAAAGATATTAGAATTTAGAATACCTGAAAGAGTTTCAATGTATAACATTGTCATTTAACTTAAGTAAAGTTGTGTGAGTGTGAAGAACTGCGTTTTATTAACATACACAATAAAAATCTATTTTACTATGTTTAGGGTTCCGTACCTCATAAGGAAAAAGGAACTATTAGGGGACTACTTCAACGCGCGTCTGTCAAGATCCTTTTTTTTCAAGAACGCGTCAAGCTATAAAGATGAAATTAATACCAAATACTGAGGTCTGCGGTTCTATAAAGCTGTGAAAAAACGGAACGAAATTTGGCAAGAAGCTATCTTATAGCACAAGTATGAGAAAAAAATCCGAAAACTGTTTCGTAGTTTTATCATAAAACAATTACGGTGACTATCTCGAATTAAAAGAAATCTTATGAAAAAACGTAAATGTTAAAATAACCTGGTACACTATTGCGTGATGGTACGGAACCTTTAGTGCGCGTCTTACTCGCACTTGTTCGGTTTATGATTAAATAAAATATAAACAGTTTTTCTTAAGTGAAATGGGAAGATCTGAATTTAATTGTGTATAGAATTATGTGATACAGTCGAGTTCACAACACTTTAATTTAATTATAACAGAGATGAATATGTATGTTTCTGATATTAAGGGCTTTTTTTGAGGAAGATGACGTAATGGTTTCCAAAAATCCTATCAGACCTGGGGTTGTCTGTAAGAGATCGCTTTAAGCTATAAGGCCGCCCTTACGCACTTTATACATCTGTTTTTGATTATTATTATTTTTATTGTATTGTTATTCTTTCTGTGTGTGCAATAAAGTATAAAGTAAAAGTAAATAAAAGTAAGTAAGTAAATCTGAAACTTGCCTAAAGTAAGACTTTAGGCAAGTTTCAGATTAGCCCCGCAGGTGATCCTGTGGCCAAATGTTATATTTAATTTTTGGAAAAACCTTTAAAAATGCTAAAAAGTAGAAGCATAAAATCTTTTATTCACGTAAGTAATATCAAATTAGTAAAATCTGCTTATCTCCACAGGATAAAGTACAGTAATTAGAAGGCCTTACCACGGCTGGCTGCGGTCTGCCCTAATATAAGGCTGTATTTAGGCCTGCGTTTCAGAAACCGGCTACTTTTCAGTGTTATTTTAGTTCTAGAAGGCTATAAATTACTAACAATTTCCGTATTTTACCAATAAATAAAACGGCCTAAAGAAATGAAATGAAAACAATTTAATCTTTAAAAATACTACAAAACAGCTAACAAATAAATATATCACAATAAATTAAAGAAACAAATTGATTTGATAACATGATTACTTTTGTCTGCGTCATCAACATACAGCTGCTGATGGAGTGTAAAATTCGAAATACAAAAACTATACCGAAACGCAAAAAGCGACTGTTATTAAAAGCTGAACTTATTTCATTATATAATTCCTATGAATGTAAATTTAGTCAAAATATCAGGATATTATTTATTTTCATTCAATTGTTTCGCAAGTGTCGCTATTTGGCAATAGATGGCGCTAGTAGTACAAAATTGCAAGAACGTAACTACCATAATATAAAATTGATATAAAATTTAACAACTAGTAGAGAATATTTATTTTTCATCACAATGAATCGGCACATTACAGGTGCTTATTATAATATATTATCATTCTAATTTACATAAAACATAGAGTTTTGGTCGCATTAAATTAATTTATATCTGACGAGTAATTTTTCCGACGACAACGGCACGATACGAAGAAAATTGCTTTTCATTTCTTTTCATATTAGATTTTATAATGAAATGTTTTCTTGTATGAAAATCGATATTTAAAATCGAGAATTTCGTATGTGAATGAATCGATTATTATCGTTGTATGTCCACTGGCTTATACTTTATATACAGTAAGTGACAAAAATATATATTTTATTGGCAATAATGAAAGCTTGGAATTGTTGCTCAAGTTTTGACGATAAAAATAATTATCAAAGCAAATATTGCTATTTTAAACTATAAATAGAATTTAAAATACAACCTAGGTTTATTGGATGGTAATTCTAGACAGACGGTCGCTACTTCCTTTATTCACATCATATATATTA